>OZ005652.1:136021206-136133706 GCA_963930645.1 Salticus scenicus | reverse complement strand
GTTGAAAAGTATTAAATACATATACGTGCGCGAAAACGCCATTAATTCTTTCTCTAACCTCTCGCAAAGGAAAAAAAAATAACAATGGTTATTTCATCTTGAACTAATAGTACTTGAAAAAAAAATAGGCATCAGTGCAGTAACAAAGCAGCAACTGCATTAAAACTGATTGCTCATTGACATTAATGCCTACCAATAACTCACTGAAAGTTAGCGTTTTATGACGAAATATAATAATATAAAACTTTTTTTTTTTTTTTTTTTTTACATTACTTTAGAAATAAATAATTAAATATTGCAATTATTCATTAAAAAATATTTACATGTATGTCTGTTTAATATTGAATTCATGTAATTTTTTTCCAGTGTTGTATAAAATGCTTTAAATGATTAAAGTTTAAATTCTATAGTTTAAAATACTATGCATTTTTAATAGTATTATAAATACAAAATCTGCAATTCCTCATGCTTTGTAATTCATGTATTGTAAAATCAGAAACAGCGTCACTTTTATAGAGATTTTAAATATGTGTTAAATATTCATATATTTCTACTGTTTAGTCTTAACATATAAAATCAATATCTTCTAGAACATTTTATCGGTAAAGGCAGATAAAAAGTTTTCGCCCTTTTCCAGGGAAGTTCTCATTTTGTTTAAAATCAAAATTGATTTTCTATAATCGAAAACAGACGCGTTGACAAAAGTGACATAGAGTTACTTCAAGGTTACTTGTGTTTCAGATTGAAGACTATATCGTGAATAGAAGGGTCTTCCTTTTATAAATAATTTTACCGATGTTTTTGTCACTTGAAAACAGTTACTGTCACTAGCAATGGGTGACAACATTTGTCATTATAATTAAGAAGGTAACGGATTTTGTCACTTTATTTTTATACCCCGAAAACGTGTGAGGCATCCTAAATAATTAGAAGAAAGCTATTGTTAGGATTTTTTTTTGCCAGTAATGCATGAAATTATTTATGGAATATAAGGTTAACGTACGAAAAGAAAATATTTAGCTGAGTAAGAGAAAAATTTTCTTCCTTTCTTTAAATAAAGCGGTTATAAGCGAAAAAGTAAAAAATAAGGATTTATTGATTGGTATTTTTTACAAAAGTTTTACGGTTTATTTATTTTTTCGTTTGATTAGATGCGAATCTATTCAGTGTAAAATAATAGAAAAAAAAGGTTATATATAAGAAATAGTATTTTTTTATTCGATTTTTTTTTCTTATTATTAAATGTAAAATGAATGTAATTTAAATATGGTATAAGAAATTCATAAACAAATCTTATTGGAATAAATAGTTATTATTATTATTATTATTTTGTAAATATGTATATATATGTATATACAGGATGTTCCAAAAGTCCCACATCCCCCTCCTTACTCGAAAATGAGTCGGAATTATGCAGAATGGCGAAACACATGTTCAGTAAATTCGAGAGAGAAATGGTGAAAAAAATTTTGGTGAAAATTTTTGGAAAATTTTGGTGAAAAAAATTCGGGGCCGGGGGGGGGGTGCTAGGGGGGCCGCTAGGGCAGGCAACTATAAAGCTTCAAACGGTAAATAATGTCTTGTGATATATATACCTGGAAACATCTCTTCAAAACAATTATTTTGATATAAATACTTTCGCCCTGCGATGATTATTAAAGGAGATACACGAGTTTTTAGACTTTTGAAATGTGGATTTTATACTCCTGTATCTCCTTTAATAATCATTGCAGGACAAAACTGTTTATATTAAATTCATTGTCTTGAAGCGATGTTATCACCAGACATACTTCGGCCAAAAATGTTTGGGCCGGGCAAGGGAGTGATAGGAGTGACGCTAGGGAGGGCAACTTTAAAATTTAAACAGGAAAGTATGTCTTGTGATACATCCCTGGAAACGCCTCTTCAAAACAATGAATTTGATATAAACAGTTTTGTCCTGCAGTTATTATTAAAGGAGAAACAGGAGTATAAAGTCCACACTTCAAAAGTCTATAAACTTGCGTATCTCCTTTAATAATCATCGTAATTCGAAACTATTTATATCAAAATAATTGTTTTGAAGAGACGTTTAAAGGGATATATCACAAGACATACCTATCCATTTGATATTTTAAAGTTGACCTCCCTAGCGGCTTCCCTGGCCTCCCCCCGGACCGAAACGTTTTTCACCAAACGAGGCCCCTCTCGAATTCATTGAACACCTGTTTCGCCATTTTGCACAATTCCGACTCATATTCGAGATAGGAGGGGGTGTGGAACTTTTGGAACACCCTGAATATATGATATATATATATATATATATATATATATGTATATATATATATATATATATATATACATATTTTAATCTTATTGGTCATTGGTGTTTCAGTGATCTTGTATCAGTTGCTTGGCTTCTACTATGCTTAATAGATCATCTTTATTATATATATATATATATATATATATACATATTTTAATCTTATTGGTCATTGGTGTTTCAGTGATCTTGTATCAGTTGCTTGGCTTCTACTATGCTTAATAGATCATCTTTATTATATATATATATATATATATATATATAAGAATACATAGATAGATATAAGAAGAAGATAAGAAGATAGATAGATAGATAGATATAGATATCCTGAGTAAAACTTTTTTATGTAAAATTGGTAAATTGAAATAAGCAGCCCATTAGCAGTTTATTTAACTGTTGAAAAATGTTTATAAAAAGTATAAAAAAACATAAAAACGGGTATAAATTTATTTTAAAATATAAAATAAAATAAAAATAATAATTCTTTTTTTTTTTATTACATAACAACGTTTTATGAAATAAATACCATTAATCTATGGTAGGTGTATTTTTAAACAGTATTTAATTATTAATATTATTTATTTATTTCATTTTATTTCATTTCATTTTATTTATTTATTTACTTATTTTTGCACATACTTTCTGAAAAAAAGGGAAAGGAAAATTCTACCAATTTCATAATTTTTTCCTCATTAATCAGAATGAAAGTCAGGTTCTCATGAATTCCCCACAAATGAATGAGCTACTAAAACCAGCTCAGATTTGAGTCATTTGATGGTGCTGGAAAAGGTATTCTCCCTCCTCCAGAATCGAGCGCAAATCATCTCCAAAGAAGACGAGAGTGTTACCACAACACTACATTGTAATGTTAACTTGGTCATATAGCCGTTCTCAATCATTCGCAAATGAAAATAATCATAACATTTATCAATTTTTACTACTTTTATGCAAAAAATAAACTTATTGAAATTCAATACACTTTCGTAAAATATCAGTATTGATTTAAAATTTAAATAATAAAAAAGAGAGATAGAGAGAGAGAAAGAAAACAGATCCTGTATGACAAGCAGAGATTTAGTTACTTACAAATTAATTTTGTGTAGGTAATCTCGATTATAAAAGTATCAAAATCTCCCATGCATATTTGCAGAATTTCTTAAATAACTATACATTTACAGAAAAAAAAAAAAAAGTATGTAACTAGTGTGTCTAGAAGTATTATTTTATACATTAAATAAATGTTTTCTTCTTTTTTTTAGAGTTTAAATATTTCTTAAAAGTACATTTTTAGAAAGATTTTATTACTTTTTTTTTTTTTTTTTTTTTACTAACGTTTATGGTATTAGAATTCTATTATTTTGACATTTCTGTCTAATTTATTTAATGTACTTATTAGTTTAATTTTTAACTTTGATATTTTACTTTTCTAATCATCGAAAGTTCTCAGTAAAGGGAAAAGACAAATTCAATTCAATGGTATTTCGAAAACTTCAACTCAAATTAATTACCAAAAATATTTTTATTCAGCAAATTCACTCAAACATTTTATGAGAGAAATTGAAAAAAAAAAAAAAAAAAAAAAAAGAAAGAAATATTTCTCACCAGTTATTATTTAACTATAATTTATCTTTCAATTATCTGACTTAAATAATAACTTTTTTCAGTACTGATAATTCTGGTTGCATCTAAAAGGTCGTTAAAAATATGCAATAAAAGTATTGTTTATAATTTATAATACAGCTCAATGATTTGGCAAAATGATCTAAAATGACGCCAAAAGCTAAAAGAGAAATTTTATTCGGTGATTCTAAATACATGGAGAAAATAATCAATTTCCTCAAGCTTAAAAAAAAAAAAAATCGATTTTGAAAAGACAGAAAAGACAGGTTAATTGGCGTTCTCTCTGTTGATTAGATTACGCCTAATCAATATCGACCAATTGTACTTTTATTACGATTGAATTTATGTTACAATCTAGAAGATTTGCAGTATTAATAGCATAGTAATTCTTATTTTAAGCTGAAATACATACATTTACTTTTAAATTAATAATAAAAATAAAAAACAAAATTGCACTTTTAACTATAAATTTATTTGCAGCCGTAATCGGTATGGTAAAGTTATTTTGATTTTATAATCCAATGTGCAAAGAACATTTTTTTTCTTTTTTTTACGTAGATATCGGCTATACAAATTCTTATTGTAAATTGATATACGTAAATTTATGTTTTCTTTTTAATAAAATATAAAACACTTTTGTAGTTTTATATATAGAATTGTTTGCAGCCATAATAGGTATAGTGAAATTATTTTGATGTTATAATACAAGGTATGCGGAACACACACACACACAGATATATATATTAGATATCGGAAAATAAATTAAAATTTAAATTTCAGATACAATTACTTTTCAAATTAAGATTTAATATAATTTTTTTTTTCAATTTTTTATTGTACTTAAAGCTGCCCATTCTTATGTATTTCATTAGTTTTGAAAGAAATTACCTAAGGTTGATGTTTTTTCAAAACATATTAAAAGGTGATTTTATCCTTAATAAATTCAAAATTTTGACTAATATTCTGAAATAAAATTCAGAATATTTCCTTTTTATGATCATTTATTAAAAAATTAGTGACCATACATTATTATATGTGTATTAGCTTAACCTAAATGTTTCATTCATAATTTTTTATTTTTTACATAATGGTTTTAATAAAAAATCTCAATTTATAAAGCTTTGTTATATCTGTAAATATAAATATATAATTTAAAATACTTTTTCATTGGGATAAAAAAAAAAAAAAAAAAAAAAAAAAAAAGATGAAATTTAGTTTGAAATATGAACAACTAAATTTATACCATAGTTTTCCTTCGTTGAGAAAAAACGCAAATATCAATTAGGCGTACAATAAAAAAAAGCTATTAAAATTCAAAGTATTTATAATAATTAAAATGCTTTGGAAGGTACTAATTAAAGATATTTCGCAAATAAATCTAATTATAATAATTAATTTGAGAACTTTGTTAGTAACGTATTCACACATCTTCATCAAACACACTAAGATTGTTCTTATTTTTTCCATAACATTATATCAAATATTTGAAATTAATGTACATTATGTTGTTGTGGAACACTAATAAGTAAGAAAACAAAAAATATTTTGGAAAACACCATAGAAATTACCACGACCTTGAATTTGTATACAAATTATTTTATATAAGCTAATATATTTAAGAAAATTTTTATTTTTAAATAATAGTGTTGTACAAATTTTTGTTTTAATTAGAGATTCTCCATAACCAATCTTTGATAAATTTCTTCATATTAAATTTACAGACACGTGTGTATTTGCAATAATAATAATTAATCCTGTCATGAAAACGTTTTTTCAAAACTTGAAAATGAAGAAAAAAAAATATATATATTTGGATGGAAAGTTTCAGAATTCAAATAAATAAAAATTTTGGCAAAAAATTAACTAATGCAGATTTATTTTCATTTTTCTCCATATAATGATGTTATCATACTGAATATTAGTAGAAATACTACATAAAATCAAAAACATAATAAATTAAATTTTGAAATTCGTATGATATTACGACATAAAAATTCCATTACGAAATTCACATTTGAATAAATCATGAATTATAAATCTATCAAAATGTGCATTGTGCTTAATTGATAGAGTCTTTCAACAGATTTTTACAAAAGTTTTAACATCATAATGAAAAATAATTTTTATTATAATTAAAATCCCTATCTAGAAATAATTTTTAAGATGATGAAACACTAATATAGATTTTTATAGGTAATCAAGAGCCTAGCCGATAATAAATAGAAATTTCACTATATGATATAACGGGTGAGTTCAAAATTTTATAACACCCAATATATTCTTTATTATTAAATTCGTAGAAGAAACTGGAAATTACGCATTCACAGCTTGGACGATATTAATTATTGTTAAATAATTATTAATTAGGTGCATATTTAAAATATTTAAAATAATTAAAGTTAGTGTTAAATTGATTTAGAAAGGCATGGTAAAATTTTAATGACTAATAAACACTGATACCACTCAGAAAAAGATAATACTATTTACAAGCTTTACAGTGAAAACAATTAAAGTTTCTATTATAATTAATGTAGAGAGACCTATAAATTTTGCAATATATGTAGACATCACTCCAAAAAGAACACTATCAGGATTTTTTATTTATTTATTATTTTTTTTTTTATGTGTTCAATTTAAAAGAGTACTCGTTGGTTTTTCTTACTACCCTTAAATATGACGGATTTGGCAACTATAACACTCAAGAATAATTGCTTGAACCTGGTTTAAATGTGGGAGACAATTTCGAACACTCTTGGACTATTACAACTTTATTTGTAAGGTAAAACAGAAATGGAGACGCACAATTAATCCTACTAGTATCGCCCAGTGGTCGAAACTCGACCATTTTTGTTGCCAAGCGAGCCAAAGCAAAGTTATTGCCTTGTCCTAAACGGAATGCAATTGCAACACAGCTGCGGCAATTGTTTGCCGATATTCACTCTAACTGAATCGCAGAGTTTTACAAGTATCAAATTCTGTTAAATTAATTCGATTGGTTCATAAAGTACAGTGTTTGAACAAAAAAAGAAAAAAAAAAGATATTTTTCAAAAATGGTCGAATTGAGTTCGGGAAATTTCAAAACGTGTAACTTTATCGAAAACCGAAAATCTAAAACTTTTCTGATTCTTATATTTTCTACTTATATATGCAGAGGAAAGAATAATAAATCCACTTTTAAAAAAATAAAAATAAGTAGTCAATTTCACTTAATTAAAATGCAAGGAAATCTCAAAACGCGTAAATTCATCGAAAACCGGAAATCAAAAGTTTTTATGTATCTTCTACATGGTTCTTCTATCCACAAAAGCTAGCAATAAAGACACTTTTTTTAAAAATAAGTAGCCAATTTCAGCTAATTGAAACGTAAAGAAAGCTCAAAACATGTAAATTCAGCAAAAAACGGAAATCGGAATTTTTTCCGTATCGTCTACCTGTACATGCAGCAGTTAGTAACAAATCCATTTTCCTTTTATTTAGTATATTAGTTGAATATTTATTGTTTAAATATCACCCTTTGAAATGAAATGTTTATGTTTACATTCGAAACTGGAAGTTTGCCATTTTTTTTTTCTGGAGTTTTGTGATTTTAAATTAAAATTTTATCAACTTTACAGAAAAAATAACTCAATCAAACACATGTAGACAGTAACTTATATATAACTATACCCAAATAACGGAATTAAAATCGGCAGATAATTTCCGTTATTTTTTAATAATTTTTTACAAAAAATCCAATGGACTGTTAACATAGAAAATCTTTTATATGGCTCCATGGACAGACAGTGACGTCATCACTTCGCTTGCGTATAGTGATGCTCCATTATACAAATTACTGTGTCTATGGTTTTATTTCAGCTTTATGAAATTGCCAGATTTAACAACAACTTTCTACTTTTAGGTATTTTTTAATGTAAAGGAATACGTGTATAAAAGGGAAAAATGGGGGAAAATGCATAAAAAATAAATGTATTTTTAAATACCTTCTTGACATCGTAAGAAAATAATATTTGTATTCGCACCTTCCGGCTAACCATACCTTTTGAGTGATACCATTTTCAACCCTCTACTCCCATAATTAATATGTTAAAAAGGGACAACAAATTTTATGCTTGCCTATTAATATATAGATGATAATTTTATTTATGAAAAACAAAAATTTATTTATTTATTTATTTATTTTTTATTTTATTTATTTTTTATTTTTTTACACTATTATTCTTACATTACATTTACATTATCATTATTATTTCATAGGGTTTTACAGATAAGTACTGCAAAAATCGATGAATTAAAACTTATCATAACTGAAGAAATCTCGTCAATAAGACCAACAAAGCTGCGAAGTGTGTCAAAAAAATTGGTTCGACGTGTTCATTTTACATTTAAAATGGTGGTGAACATTTTCAACATTTTCTGCAAGGAATAATAATGTAAAAAAAAAAATTAATTAAATTAGATTTTTCAAGAATAAAATTATCACAGGATTAAGTAACACTGTGCGTCTCCATTTCTGTTTTACCTCGCAAATAAAGTTGTCACAGACCACCAGTGTTAGAAATTGTCTCCCACACTTAAGCATGGTTCAAATAATTATACTCAAGTGTTAGAATAGTTGCCACATCCGTCATATTTAAGGGCCTGCCGGTAAGAAAAACCAATGGGTATTCTTTTAAAATGATCACCCTGCATATATATTTATATACATTACTTTTATTGATCAAATAAGTAAAATATTGAGTTTTTTTTTTTTTTTTTTTTTCAAGTACATATAGTTAACAAGAACATATTTTTTCAACTATATAATAAAATTTATCAAATAATCAGCCATCATTGTACTTTACTTTTACTTCTTGTAAGCTACTTGTCAAAAATACCAAAGAAATGCCCAGACCAATCAAAGCTTATTTAAAGTCACTTCAATAAATTTCTAAACCCTCCTAAGAAATACTAAAAGAAAAACAGATTTACTGCAATTTTCCTTTGACGTCAAGCAAACTATATTCTTTTAAATTACTCTCTCGTCTCTTTCTCTCTCCGCTCTCTCTCACTCTCACTCTTCTTTTGATAATAAAATTTTGATTAGTATTTTACGATTACTGCTATTATTTTTAATGTAATGTCCGAATTAATTTTAACAAGAACAAAAAGTGACCTAGCAGAATTTGAAATTAAGTACTTTGACTTAACGTGTGCCTACATAGTGCCTAACGGATATCTATAGGTTTTAGTTATACAGTGTTAGCACTTTAAGCCAAAGGATGCGTGCTCGAATCCTGGCCTATTCAGTTTTCGCAATGACAAATTTAATTCAGCTTTTCAGTATAAAAATGAGTAATAATATACTTGACTTAATAAACTGAATAAACTTTAGTAATAAACGTTTTTAATACAATAATTTTATTTAATTATATATGATTCAATTTGCTATCCCAATTATGCATCGACACCCAGCAACTGTGACGTTAAATAAATATAATTTTATAAGACTGAATCTGTAAACACAGAACAGCAGAAAATTATACGATTTTCAGAGGGCCGAAAAAAAAAAAAAGTTTACCAACCGGGTTAACTCAGTTGGTAAATCACTGGGACTTTCAGCCAAGGACCTAAGGTCCAGCACTCTCATAGTTACTTCTATCTCTTGATAAATTTATGCCATTGCTATCTTCAAAATCTGTAACTAATATGAATGCTTAAAGCTACAGTCATAATTATATTACGTTTTCATTAGACTAGAAATTGAAAATAAGTTTCAAAAACTAGTTTAATTGTAACTGGAAAGGAACTACAAATAGCATTTAAAATCTTTTAAGCAGTTTGAAAAACACATAACTTATATATACATATATATATATATATATATATATATATATATATATATATATATATGCAAAATTATTATTGTGGTATTATGTTCTTTATTATTATTTTTATTTAAAATAAATCGATGAAATTTTTATTATAACAAATCGTGGAAATGAAACATTAGAGGAATACACGTCATAAAATAATGTTTGCTTATTATAACTTAATAATTATTAAATTATTTTTTTTAATTTGTATTTTTAAAGGAAATCGTAGAAAAAAGACATAAATTCCAAACAATTTGCGAAAAGAAATCAGTATGGAAATAGTCGATTTTAACTTAACAGTTTAAAAGAAAATAATTCGAAACCTTTTTTCTTATTACAAAAGAGTAAATAAAATGATTTCTGTTTTTAATATAAATTGTGAATAAACAAGCACAAAAAATGTATTAAGTTAAAAATTTGAATTTTCTTTTAATAGAGTAATTATTTTATCTATTTAGATAAGCATTATATAAAAGAAAGGATGTGTGATAAGTCAAGCATGTTATAGAATATAATATTTTGCTTAAAATACTATTGTTTTACTGCAAAATTTGTAGAATTTGTGTGTTATTATTATTAATTTTTTTTATAATTTAATTAATTTTTTTTCAAGGTACATATTCTGTAATCTTTAAATATATACTCGTAGATATTAATCTTTTTTAAGAACAAAAATACTTGAAGTGTTTGTAAATCCTTCATAAATGGTCTCTCATATTTAGCATATAAAGAAGGAAAATAAAAATTATGAGGAAAAAAAATCATAGCGGATTACATAACATTTTCTTTACGATTTAAGAGTTTTTTTTCTTATTTTTTTTAAGAAACTTGTAATAGGATTTCGAAGATTTTATATCAAACAGTTTTACAAGATATTTTTCGTCACTTCTTCAGATACGATTAAGTTTTTGTTATGTGTGAAATTTTATTTTAGTTCAAGGAACATTTTTTATTTAAGTTTTCTAAATAAAACTTAAATAACTGATTTAATCAATATAAGGAATATTTCACAAAAAAATATTGATTTATTATCTTAATTATATTTGTACAGAAATTTAAATAATTTAATTAAAAATTAAAAAACTGATGTACAATTAATAATTAAACATTAAAACTTCTTCACAAATATAAAATTAATACAAGCATAACCGGTATCGAAAGAATGTGGCATTTCTTCTTCAGATGCAAAAAACACATTTTACTACCTTGGAGGCAAAAGCAAGATTCTCTGTTGCCTCCGAGATAGTGATTTTTGCACTTCAAGAAGAAAGGCCACATCCTTTCGAAATCGGTAGTGCTTGTAATAATTGTATGGTGTATTAAGACGTTTTAGAGTTTAATTAAGTAATTTAGGAGAAAAAAAATCTCCAAAAGTTAATTTATGTATTCAAGAACAATTTCTATTAGATTATTTTATAGTGAGGGAGGAAAAAAAACATAATTTTTTTGTTTTATTACAGTTTACTTATTTTATATTGATAGGAAATCAAAGACAAAAGAAATAGTGAACACAATAAACATGCACACACACACACACACACACAAAAAAACAAAAAAAAAAAAAAAACATATGTAAGTTCACTGAACATTAACAGTAATTTGTGTGATTTCATACATTTCGAGCATTTCTCACGAATATAACAAGCTCGCCTTACACAATTTTTGTAGTGACATCTTTGATACTTCTTCAATCCCTTGTATTTATTACTCAGGATATTGACCTATACCATCCAGTCTGATTTCAGAACGAATGTTAGTCCAGATTTCGTATTATTTAAGTTATCGATGGAGTTAATCTATAAGGTTTGCATTTTTCCCTTTAAGAGGTTTTGTCGTAAAATAAATTACTATCAAAATTTTGTTGTTTTTGTTAATGACAGTAATTACAGTTTTTAGTGATTATATATAATCACTTAAATCTACATGTGTAGTCAAGAGGTTAAGATACTTATAAAAATATTTGAAAAAAAAAAAAAAAAAAAAATCAGTAGCCGAGAGTTTGTATTCTCGAAGCTTTTAAACCTGATACGATTGGTTTGAATACAGATCGCGCTTGTCGGAGAAGCCATTATAAGTTGTACATGGTTTTTCTCCAAAGAAGCATAAATAAGAGGTACTCAAAAAGACATCAACGATATCACTTTCCCTAAGTCTTGGTGCCTAGTTTAGAAATAAGGTACGTTATCTTGCATAACAGCCTTAAATCATTGACAAACAAAGTATTTATGTTCATTTAAAAACTACAACCATCTTAACCCGTTAACGCCCGAATTAACTTTGCAAAATATTATTGGCTTATTATTTTACTTCTAAATTAATATAGAGAACTGACAGTAAAATATATTAAGTTAAACAATTCTTCTGATAGTTTTAAATTTAAAGCCTATCCTCATCTATTGACGTTTAGTGCTTTAGCGAGAAAATTTCGAGATAGAAAAACTTTGAGATAACAGATTAATTTTTTACTATATGTTGACAAAGATCTCGAAAGTAAACTATTATAATATATATTGTTATTCAACTTGATTTAAGTTAGTATATCTGCAGAAAAAGCAAACATATGCGCAACGAATGAAAAATCATAAAATGACTATCCAAATTATGAGATAATAATTAATAGTAGGCACATAAAACTTTAAGGGATCATTTACAGTGACGCTATAAACTGTCACTAAAAAGCAGAAATCATTCCAAGAAACCACAAAAAATATACACAGTGCCATTTTATTAGCTGTCCTCAAATGAGGACACTGGGAGCTAATGGGTTAAATTTCTACCGAAATTAGAAGAAAAAAAATAAATTATTTATTCCGCTAAATTTAAAATCAAATTTTGTGTAAAAATTCGGGGTTGAATCTTAGCAGTTGGGATGTATACTACAGTGCTTCAAACAGTTGGAGATTTTATGTCAAATAAATATCTCAGATGCATCTAATGTACACAAACATCACACCCTATCAATTATATTTATCGAAAATAAAAACTTTTTTATTGTCAGACAATAAAATTTCAATTAAAATGTACATTTAAAAACAATTATAAATATAGATGTTTCGAGAATCATCCATGTTTCATTATCAATTTTAAAACAACATATTTTGCAAAAATTGCATACATATTCAAAGAATTTATAGTAGGATGTAATACTGAGGTGCTTATTCGTATGCTTCATTGATAGTGTAGAGATGGCTGGCAGTATACCAACCCTCAAAGAAAATACGAGACTTATAATTTTTACATCAAGAATTTAAAACTTTTATATTATCAAAATCAGGGATATGATCAGTTCCAATTGAATGAAATGACCAGCGTTCTAGAACTGAAATTCATTTAACTGAAACGTTTAATTGCTTATTTTTTTATGTAGGAAGTTTTTTTTCTTTTCTTGTTTATTTGTTTGTTCAAATTAGGTTTTTCTTTCAATACTACATGTTCTAAATATCAGACACGTAAGTTAAATATTTTATTTCATCGGTGTAACAAAAATATTTATAACAACAATATTTGCCTATTTTCTTCAATGTTTATAAGATAAAATAATTTCAAATAATTTATTCATGAAAGTCATTCAATAGAAGGTAGTTTATATCATCAAGAACAATTTGCCTGAAAAGCTTATAATAGAATTTTAAATATTTTATATTAACAAACCTAATAAGCTGTACCTTGTGCTGGTCGCACTAGCACTGAGCAAAGGGTTATTGGCGACGGTCTGGGACACACATGAAAAGGACATCCTACGGATGGCCCGGAGATAGGCCATCACAATTTTGAACCTCCACGAAGGGAGGGGCTCCTGTTTCGGTGATCCCAAGTGTATAATTTGGATGAGAACATGGAGGACACTGCGGGCACGTCAGATTTTACGTGCACCAGCTACCACTAGTGTACACGACGGTCTTTGGCCAGCTCGAGTATCGATTCTATTCTTTTCAAGGAGATATGTTAATTAATACTTTTTTTTTCTAATATGCAATAAAACTTGTATATTTATATTAATTATTGACATGAGCATTTTCCGAAAAAAAAATTGTCATTATTTTAGAATGTAAACCTTAATAATTTATTTAAGAAATAGATGCTAATCATTCATTCAATTTATATGCTTAAGAACAATTTCTCTTTAAAAATTGTCACCGTGGGAATCCGTTTAGTATAGCAGCGAGCTCTCAATTGAAGGAATGAGTGTTCGAAACACGAACCGACAACATATAATCGTGTATGTTATAATTGACTGGTGCACGTAAGATCCGTTGTGGCTTGAATGTTCTCCATGTTTCATAAAAATAATACCCCTGGGAGTTAAAAAAGCGAGTGAGTTATCTCATCCGCGGAGGATGAAAATTGTGATTGGAAGTCTTCAGTTTACCCCTAGTGGTGAATTCCAGATCTTCGCCAATTGCCCCTGCCTAGCCATAGTTCGACGTTAAACCCTCTTAATTTCAACCCATTAAATACTTATAATAAATCTGAAAGATCTAATATAAATAACTTGCTTAAATAATTCAAAATACTTGACCTATATATACATAAACAATTTCTCTTAAGAAACATATTATAGGATTTGAAAAAATAACTTTACAAAATTTAATCATCACATGTATATGCAAAATTATGTTTTAGATAAAGTGTGAAACTTTTGCTTTTACTTAGACAATTTATTTTAAAGTAATTTATGTTTTAAATATAAAACACATAGAAGTAAAATTTTGATTGGAACATTCATTTCCTTTGGTACACTAGAATGTAAATTAAAACAGTTTAAAAATGAAACAGGCCCAAATCTTACAAAGGCTATATACTCAAGAACAATTTTCCTTAAAATACTTATAATAGGATTTGAAAGAATTTATTAAATAACAGTACTAGATATCGTTCCCTTGGTATACAAGAAAACGTTTATTTGTGAAATTTTTATATATATATATATATATATATATATATATTAAGAAAGTGTATTTTAAAACAAAACTTAAAAAAAAAAAAAAAAAAAAAAAAAAAAAAAAAACTATTGCTTGAATATTTATTTTAATCAATAACAGCATTATATTCCGCAACAACGTTCGTTTAATTTTTTCTTAATGATAGTATGGAGATTTTAAAAAAATACTTAAAATACAAACACAGATCATTCAATTATAATTTAATTACTCGAGAACATATCCTTAAAAACTTGTAAAAATGAAATTGAACGGTTTTATGCTTGAAAGATTTTTTTTTTTTTATCAATAATTTAGGCAAAAAACGTACGCATGTCATTCAAAACACGATTTCTATATAGTGAAAAAAAACAAAGAAAATTTCCCTTAAGAAATTTCTGATATTATTTAAAAGATTTTAAATCAATGATTTAGGGGAAATATATATATAGATATACATACCGGGTGTCTCATAAGTCTATACATATTTAAAATTTATAAAAAATAAAGGAACTGATAGATTTGAATGCGGTTTGCAAAACAATTATTTTCATGAAGGGGGATTTTTTTGTGGCAAAGGAAAAGGAAAAAAAAAAAAAAAAAAAAAAAAAAGAAAGAAAGAAAATAATAATAGTTAAAATTTTCGTCAATAGAGGGCACTGTACTTGAGCAATTCATAAATTTACATGAAGTATATTTATTTTCATGCAAATATTTAGAGGCATACATTCTATTCTATGTGTTCTCTATCACCCCAAATTACAGTTTGCAAGCGAGTTGCAACACGCTAATTACAGCTTCAGTTGGCGATTCTTAGCTCAGGAAAAACATATTCACCAAAAACGCTTTATTCACCAAGTTATTATTGCAATTAAAGCTTCATAGATGCATATTAAGAAGCAAAATAAGAAATAAGCTCTATTAATCGTAAAACTGTACAATTTACAGGACTCAGATTTGCATATTTCTCGCTACGCGTACATGCAGCGCCTTCTATCGATAAAAATTTTAACTTTTTTTTTTTTTTTTTTTTTTTTTTTTTTTTTTTTTTTTTTTTTTACCGAAAGAAAAAAAAATCTCCCTTCAGAAGAGTAATTTTTACCGCAAACTACGTTCAATTCTGCCAAATCCTTCAGCCTATATGAATTTTTAAAATGTCTGCAGACTTATGGGACACCCAGTATATATATATATATATATATATATATATATATATATATATATATATGTAGGCAAATCATTCTAAATATTATTTCTATATAATAAAAGAACAATTTATGTTAAGAAACTTCTAATCGCATTTGAAAATTTTTATATCACATAACTTTGCTTGATGTATTCTGCGTCTTCTTTATCTATATAACATTAGGTTTTGGTTAGGTGTAAAAATTTTAATTTTACTTACACAATTTACATTACTATCCTCACTTAACAGCCTCATTTAACATCCATACTTATACAATTTACATTAACTTCCTCTTTCAAATATAAAATAAGTCGGAGTTAAATATTTTATTTGTTTAGTTCGAGAGGAACATTTTCCGAAACTACATTTGTTCATATCATTTGTTATGTTATAATGTAAATTTAAATAATTTAATTTTCAAAGAAACTCATTATTCAAAAGATGATTCATATAATCAGATACAAATTACCATAACAGAATTTAAAAGTATTTATATCAAATAATTCTATAAGATCCTACCTCCATTTTATATAAATTTATTGTTATGTGTGAAAGTTTTATCTTTTTAAAGAAATGCACTTTAAAAAAACTATTTCGTTTAAAAATAAAACGAGTATTACTCTAATATTTATCTTAATCATTGACAGCAACATTTTCCGCAACATCATTTGTTCTCCTTTTTTCTCTATGTCAGAATGTAAATTTAAATAATTTAGTCAAGAAATAGACGCAAATCTTTCAAAAGATAATTTATATACTCAAGAACAATTTATTTTCACTAACACATTTTTGAGAAAGTATCGATCTACAGTTTTTCCGAGTACGATCGAAAAATTGATCGTGGCCTAATAATATAATAAATTTGTCTTGAAAAATTGCTTTATCTTGAAACAGAATTTAAATGTTCAACAACGTTTTATAAAAATACTCTAAATTATTATTATTTTTTTTTTTTTCAAGGAACAATTTATTTACATTACTTATGCATATAGTTATGGAAAAATTTCAAACTTTTTAAATTTAAAAAGGGATTTTGGTTATATTTTTCGCTTATAGGAAAGAAATTATAAATACATGAATAAATTTATTTTCCTTCCTCTTTAATAATAGCAAGAGCTGTATATTAAATGCTACTTTCGGAAAATGTTTCTTATATTTCTATTAAATCAATATATATTTTTATAATATGTCGTATTACTATTATAAAAAAAAATAATAAATAAATAAAAGTTGCATTATGCTCAGAATTTAAAATAACATATCTACATAAAATTTTTATGTTGATAATTAATTTGTTATTTAAAACTATTAATGTTTTCTCCTTTTAAAAATACTCAAATTAAAAACGTAAACTACAAATTTCTTAAAATCTTTGAACATTTCTTTGCGTTCATTTAATATATACATGCGTATACTATAGTTAAATTATTTTACTTTCCACCATAAAATAATTTAATAACAGTAAGAGCAGTATATTATATGCTATTTTCAGAAACCGTTTCTTATAGTTTTATTAAATCAATACATATTTTTATATGTCGTATTATTACTATAAATAAATGTTGTATTATGCTCAGAATTCAAAATAGCATATCTTGATTAAAAATTTTATGTTGATAATTATTATTATTATTATTTTATGACTATTAATGTTTTCTCTTTTTAAAAATATTCAAATTAAAAACAGAAATTACAAATTTCACAGACTCTTGAACAGTTCTTCTCGTTTTTTGTAATATTTCTACGTATATAGTTAAATATTTTTACTTTCCACCATAAAAAAATTTCTTATTGAAAATGACGAATTGGGTATTTCCCGTCGATATTTCAAATTCTCGCTCAACCAGAACACTTTGAACCGTAATTGTAAAGTATTTTAACCCACGATTAAAGATACCAAGATAAAATTCACCATTAATAGACGACATTGGATAAAATAGTAACACTACATGAAAAATACAACGATAAAATTTAGATACGAAAGATATTCTATAGATACATCTAAATTTACTCCTAAACACAATTGAAGAGTCAGGATAAATGATGTTCTGTGCACTAATCCCTTTCCACGAACATTGATAATTATGACACATACACAATATATATAAATACAAAGAAAAATGAAATTTGAACGAACACCATATTTTTTTTTTTTTTTTTTTTTTTTTTTTAAGAATCGCAACATTTGTTTTGGGTACAATAATTAAGAACGACGACGCTTCACCTAAACGATTCGCATCCGATAGTTCACCAGTTAAAATCATGAAAGCACGAGTGCAATATAAAAGCAAGGGCAGCTGATACGTTACTACTTTCACCCTGTATTTTTATATACAATATTTCGTCTAGTAAATTATCGATATTAATTATTAGTTGCTTTATTATTATTATTATTATTTATTTATTTATTTTTATTATTTAATAATATTTTCTTGCAATAATACTAATTTTTAATATCCATTATGAATGAGCATTGCGTTCTTAAATTATTTTAGATGTAACTTACCCTGTTAATCAATATTTCAATCTATAGTCTTAGCTTAGTAAATTATGTTTAAACAAAAATTTGGAATAATATGTGGTTATAGCAATTTTGACTTATAGGATTCATATTATAACCGCTTCACTTTTTTTCTCTTCAGTTTTCTTCATCTAATTCATTAAACATGATTTCTCTAAATAACCAAACATACCATGTATTTTCAAATAGTTTCAGAAAAAGAATCAGTATTTCCGATATATGAATACATTTCATTATTTTTTTAAATCCATCTTATGTATTGCTTACGTATTATGCAAACTTTTTGTTCTTTTTGTACTTTATCTAAAAAAAGAAAAACCTCTTATCTGAATATCGCTGAAGCCTTATGTGTGTTTTCTTAGGCAAAGAACTCTTGGAAATTAAAACGGATATTTCGAACAAAAACGGAAATATATATATATATATGTTGTCTTATTCATATAACATAACCTCATATTTAAAAAAAAAAAAAAAAAAAAAATATTCATAAGGTCAATAATCTATAAAATAATCTATTCATACATATAAATGATTTTTAATTTTTATTAGGAAAATAAAAATATGTAAATAAACTACAGAATATTTTTCTCATCCAAAGTCTGTAGGGGCGGTTATCTGCAATTAATATTATTCCAGTTTTTTGCGAAAACTTGCCGGACTTCCACAGTCCAGTAAACCTTAACGGTGACTCAAGAGAAGTCTTAGTAATGAAGGGGATTACTTGATTTTAGTTGTTTAGCTTGTTTTTACAAGTAGAATGAGAACGGATTTATAATAAAAAAATGATTAAAGGTATTGACAAGTTTCATTTTTACGTTTTGTCTATTTTTATCTAATATGATAATACATACATGATACAAGGCAAATAAGATGTTGGAAAAATGAACCTTTTTTCTATTATTTCAGTCAAAAGTATTGACTTTCATTTCTGCTGTTTCTCCCTAGATAATTTATTTTGTAGAAGCATATGTAAGTATTATTTCAGTTGTATTAGATAATTTCATGCACATACACTTCAGATAAAAAAAAAAAAAAAAAAAAAAAAAAAGCACGTTTAATTTCTTACCTCAATTTTTGAGGCTGTTTTTCAATCTTTGATCTTAACATGAAAATTAATTTAATACGATGAATTGTATTTCCTAATTATATGCATTGTATAATTTTGTTAACTTAAAATTCTAGCTTGACACATGATTATTTTATGAATAATGTATCAAATATTAGTAATGAACATATAATCTGACTTATAAAAACAACTTAATTAAAATTATATTCGAAAATTAAGACAGTTTAAATAATTTAAAATTATTAAAAATAATATTTAAAATTATGTGTATAAAAATAAATATTTTTTGCCATATTCTTTTTCATACACAAGTAAATTTACGTTCCATTTTAAACATAATTCATGTAAAATAGATAATAGATAATAGCATTTTTTTAAAAAGAATTATAATTTTTTTAAATTATCACATATTTTTTATGGATAAGCATATTTATTAATTAATTTTAGAAAGTCACTTTCTCTCAATGTTTAAATTTTGTTTAAGTCAGCATTATAATTTTTTAGATTCAGTTCTAATATTTTGTTCTATATATTTACAATTTTAAACAGTTTCAAAAAATGATAAAGAAATGTAAATATCAAAGACAAACTAGTATTACATCTTTCAATTAAAATAAAATAAATAAAGTTAAGTAAATGATTTTTTTTATTAGTTACAGTAACGCCATATAAAATAGTATGTGCTAGTATTTCTCACTCGTTTCTTACGATTTTTCTTAATTACAATGACATTTACAATTCTCTATGCACATGATATGGAATATATGGAATAGTAGGTTATAATTAAAGACTTCCTCTTCACAGAGATATTAAAAAAAAAAAAAAAAAAAAAATCACATTTTATCCATTAGTCACACATGTTCCCTTAAAAATATTCATTTTCTCTATGAGAAACTTGTAAAGCCTAAATATACTTAGTAAATACTTCATTTTACTGTAGGAGATAGACGTAAAAAAGAAAAATGATATCTCAGCTGTCATTTTATTCTTCATGTGCGGACAGAAGTATCTATACAAACGGATGAAGAAGTGTTTTTTTTTTTTTTTTTTTTTTTTTTTTTGTAGCCTGGTAGAAATGATTTTTTCCCCCTCTATTGATGCTGAAGTGAAACTTGGATATCAAACGTATTTCAGGAGGTACCAAATAGACTGAAAAAAAAAACAAGTTATTTTGTGTCAGGACTGGTTAAAAATTGAATTCCAGTTAAGCAGCCAAATGGAAATAGTTTCTTTATAAAGAACAGTTAGATACAATAGTGAGTGAGTGATAAAAAGTGGTTGTAATCCTTCATTGAATCTTGATTTTAAATATCAAAAATGTGTTCTATAGATAAACTAATAAAAAAAAAAAAAAAAAAAAAAAGAAAAGAAAAGAAAAAAAACTTGTGTTTAGTAAAAAAAAAAATTTAAATGCGACACGTACTGTTATGAATTCTTTCAGACTCTCAAAAAAAAAAAAAAAATAAATAAATAAATAAATAAATAAATAAAAAAAATAAAGAAAGAAAGAAAAAATTCTAAATAGAGAGCTAAAAAGAAAACATTTAAATGCAACTAAAAATATTTTAATTACTATTCACTAAGAATATTTTAATATGAAAAAAAAAACTGTTAAATTAATGCATTTTTTATTTGATAATTTTGCTTTTAACATTTAAAAATATATATATCTGCACTGATAGGTATAAAGGATTTAAGTCCAAAAATGTCGATTTTGAGTTAAGTACATAGTCAGACTCAGAGAAAAATTCTCTATCGATTGGTATAAAGGATTTAAATCCATGTCATGAGAAAATCCATTGGTAAAAAAAATATTCAAGTCAGAAATTTAGCATTAATCTTTGGTATAAAATATTTAATTCAATTTTTTCCCTTTATTAAATGAAGGTTGACAATCACTGAATGGTATAGAGAGTATAAATCAACATAATCCCTTTTTCCTAATAGATTCTTCTGATTAGTTTTTATTTAGTTTAACTTTATTTTTTGTCTCCTGAAAAATCAAGAATGTGGACTTAAATCCTTTATACTTATCAGTACAGATATATATAATATAATATACTCTGTGATATGTAAACGTACAATCTTCTAAGCACTACATCGTTTCCAAATAACTATAGGGGAAAAAGAAAAACTTTTTAAAATTATTTAAAGCAATTTAAATAGATAAAGCGGTATTCCGATTTTCAGAAAAATCTAAACATTTTTCCTAATGCAGGATTATATGAAAGCTGGTGAACTCTACTTCAGTGTAACACATTTAGACTTTATAAAGCACTTTCGTGTGCAAAAATTAAATACAAAAAATTAAAGAGGATGCTGAAAAACTTTGCTAATCATCAACATATTTTCCGTCCTGGAAATAGATGATCATGGCTTAATAACCCTTTAGGGCTACTATCCAAAGGCGAACTCAAAAGCAGATTATCAGCCCAAAAAATTTTACTCCTAAAGAGTATTTAATAATCCTAAGTTAGTCACATTCTAAAATAATCGAATAATGGATGCTATAAAGTTTCTCTTTAGTCGCATGCAATGAAATAAAATGCACAAAATTAAATTTATGTTTAAACGATAGAAACTTTTTTTTTTTTTCTTATAATTTCATTATCCTTACATATTATATAAAGTTTGATATTTTATTTTTTATATTTATGTATTGTTCAATATTAAAATTCTGCGCGCATATCACAATTTCAAATTTAAATGAAAAAAAAAAAAAAAATCAATTGATTACACATGTAAAACAATTTGCATATGTACATAAAAAATGAAATCTATAAATTAAAAACGTTTATTATCAGAAACCTTTTTTTTTTTTTTTTTTTTTTTAAGGAGGAGGTGGGGTGGATTTGGCGGAGAAATATATTTATAATCAGTATGTGCTCCTAAAGAGATTAACTTTCATTTACTTTTCTGTCTCTCTCTCTTTGGAATAATCACAAATATAACTTAAGCAGTTATTAGTAAATTAATAAGTACATAAATATAGTCAAATTTTTTTAAGCGATAATCCGATTATAAATTAAACCTGATGTAATGAATAGTACATAGACAACGTTGGAAGACTTTATAGAATACGTTTATCACATTACATAAAACATATTTAAGAAAGCAATTCTATATTAATGCAATTTAAGACCGAATCCGCGAATTTTTTTTTTTTTTTCTTGGATTTTTTCATAATGCAAACGAATAAAAATTTTATTATTGACATTGCTCGTCAGTAATAGATTCGAGTTAAATAAAATCACGTTTAAAATATTTATTTAAATTCTTTAAATTTTTTTTCAAGTGTAAATTAAATGTTAGTTATTAGAAATTTAACTGTTGATGAATCCATAAGCATTCCTTCACAACTTCCCTTTAAAATAGGAAAATTCTAAATTTCTAAAAAATGCAATCCATATGTAAATCATTATTATTTCAAATCCGAAGGTATATGGTATATGTAATATATGAAGGCATATGTAATATGTGAAGGCATATGTAATATATGGTATTTTAACACACACACACACATATATATATATGTGTGTGTGTGTGTGTGTGTATAAATACATATATATATGTATGTGTGTGCGTGTATTGCAAGATCCCTCTTTTTATGTTTTCAACATGTTTTGTAATTTTATAGTTTTAATATTTATGTAAATAATTTTAACAATTTTCTAAAATATTAAAATATTTTAAATATTCAGTCATTTACAATAAATAATTAAACGTATTCAAGTTAACTAGTTGCCTAATTGGCCTTTGTGAGTATTTATGGTAATTTATTCAACTGCTTGATTTTCATTATCATTCTTTTCATTAAACTCATGATAAATTATATATATACATACATACATATAAACAGAGAGAGAGGGAGAGAGAGAGAAAAATTAAATGAGAGAAATGTGATTAATAAAAATAAGCACGAAAATATACATAAAGACCTATATTGAATGCGTTTTAATGAAAAAAAAAAATAATGCAATTATTATTTATAGTAAATATATTAGATTTGATACCTATTAGATTTAGAGAGTAGGTCAAAAGTATATTAAAGATTTTTGTTTTCTTTCTTTTCTAATAGAAAATGTGAAAATAAACCTTACATTAACAATTGCGGATGAAAAACAAAAAATCTACCAAAAAATTAACTGTTTTCATTTTTATTTATTTTTAATTTTTTTCTTTAATATTTATCTAAATATCAAATGGACAAACATAAAAATAGATATCAAAATTAAAAACTTAGCATTGTCATATTATCACCAAATAAATCACAAATAATAATTCATTATTATAATTGGTAATATTAATGATTTCGGAGTGGGGCGGTAGTTTTAACGTGAAAGTGAAATTTCTACCACAAGAAAATTAATTAAATTACGATTTCAATTATCATTGCTTAAATATTTATCAAAATATTAAATGAATATAAAAGAAAAAAAAATCATAAAATTAACAGATACTAATAAATTTTTATAATATTTGATGTAGTAAAGCATTATTATTATTATTATAAAGATTTTTTTTTTTTAGTTAGCATAAATGATTTCCCTTCCCCCCAAATAAGTAAATAAATAAAACAAAAATTCGAAGTGCAAAAAATAGAAAAAAACACAATTTCAAATTACTTACCATGCATTCTAACTCTTGCTCTTGCACCGTAACAAACGCAGATTACTGCAAACAAAAATATCACCACCTGGCTTCTTAGAAATAAAGACCTTCGTAAGAAATCCAACACTTTCCCCATTTTCATTCCCGAACACATTCTGGGAGAAAATTCAACACAGTTGATTCAATCCATACAGGAATAAGTAAAGTGTTCGAAAATAATTTGAATTACATGAAGCATGTTTTCTACCGAGTAGAAATGTTATATTTCTTAGAGAGCAAAAATAGGAATAAAAAATAATTAATTCAAAGAAAAAAAAAATCAGAAACGTCTTCTGTATTACTCAGATTACTTAAACAAAATCCCAGGTATTTTTTCTACATTTCCTACACCTTTTCTTCAACAGTTTCTGAAAATCCAATACCTTTCAAAGAGAAAACAAAACTTTTATATCCGTTCTCTCTTAGAAAAACAATCCCAACTGGGGAGAATAACTTTGAAAGACTGCTTTCCAATCGACTCTGGCAGTGCTCTTATACTGTCCACAGCGTATAGTAATAAAATTTTCTCGGGACAAATTTTATGCCCACAGTGCCATCTGTTGGTGTTTGAGTGAGTGTTTTCGGTCAATAAAGAAATCAAACGCTTTTGTCAAGCAGTATTGTTGTCAAATTAAATGACAAAATATTAGATATAAAATGACAGCTTTCTGAATTTTTCACAGTAAATAAATGAGTGTAATTATCGAACTTAACATACATATATTAAATGGAATCCTGTCAAACTCGGGTATGAGAAAACGAGTTTAGATGCGAGTTTCCGTCATTAATCACTTTGACGTCGTTATTATCACATCAAACGTGTTAATTTAAAAACGGTGCTTAATTGTTAAAACTTGACACCTTGCATACAATTAGCATATATTGCTCTTAATTACTTTTTAAGATACTGGGCTGCAGAGGAAACTTCTTATAGCACTGAATAATAAGAATCAGTAAGATTAAAAGAGTGCACACACGCACACACACACAAAAAAAGCTATTATTTTATAATTTTTTCTCATAAATATTCAAAAATTCATTTTTCCTAAATATAATATTCATTAAAGTTGGAAATA
Organism: Salticus scenicus; assembly: GCA_963930645.1. Taxonomy (NCBI): domain Eukaryota; kingdom Metazoa; phylum Arthropoda; class Arachnida; order Araneae; family Salticidae; genus Salticus; species Salticus scenicus. Next base: position 136,108,513 of record OZ005652.1, on the reverse strand, counting down.
AATGCATATATATACATATATTATATTACATTATACTATATTATGTAAATATATATACGTATGCATATATTAAGATTTATACATCACTAACAAAATAATTTACGTAAAATATTATGTGGATTAATTTCACATTACTGCGACATAATTACTTCGAAATATAACTAAGGCAATATATTTAGTTTTAAATTATTCGATCAAAACTAGCGTAACTTTATTAAGTTTAAAAATACAGTATTAATTAAAATAATAATAATAATAATAATAATAATATATAAATTAAAATAAACATTTATAAGAATTAATAATTGAAGTATCAAAGTTTTAAGTAATTTTACATACATTTATTAATTAAGCCAACTTTTGAACGTCCCAAAATATATGGAAATTATATGCAGCATTTTTCTTATATTATATCACATATAGACATATTTTACAGAAAGAAATTTTCTCAGAAATCAACATAAGCTGAAAAATGATCATTTTTCCACCAAATTATTGTTTTTTATTTTAATATTCCTTGTACAAATATTGAAGGTAATACTTCCTTCAAATTTCATTAACAGAGATTTTTGTTTATGTTATGTTTTGTCATGCAATATCAAGGCAGCAACAACGCTTTGGTACTACAATCGTGATTATTCCTAATGAAGGGTCATGTTATTATTGCGACCATATTTTAAAGTAGCGAGATTTTTTTTTTTTTTTTTTCAATTTATGATGTTTGAATACAGTCTTTTGTGTTTAGTAAATTTTAAAACATGGTGCATTTTTAAGTTTTTGTTCATTTTTAATCACTAAATGGAATTATTATTGAATGCTATTTCAAGGAATTTTTTATATGTATATATTTATCAAAAAATATGTAAGATTAATTTTTAAAAAAATGTATTTTTTTCTCGCAATTTTTACTGATAAACTTTTCTTAACACTTTTTTTAAAATAAATATAATAAGTTATTATTATTATTATTTATTTATTTATTTATTTATTTTTTTTCGCTTTATAGGCATAATAATTTTTTTTTCCTGCTAAAATGTTTACAACAAACTTTCTCAACACTGCTTACTTTAAAATAAATTCCTTAACTATGGCATTCTTACTGCATACTTAGCACCATTTTATATTTTTAAATAAGATTTATTACCACTATTTTTTAAATAGAAATATGTCCTATTAATTTTCCACGAGTAAACAAAATGAAAACCGACGTAGAAAAATTTTCCTGTGAAGCCTCCCGCCTAAATCAGGAGATTTGGCAACTATAATAGTGTATATTTGCGCAAGGAAACCTCAGAAAATAACCATTTATAACATATTTACGTCTTAGATACAAGGCTTGTATCCGTAATTTGTATAGAGCAAGGCTCGCTTGTAATAAGCAATTTTCTATATGAATTATGATTTCATTTTCCTAGTTTGCCTTCATACTAAATGTATGGATTAATATGGCATTCGGGAAATTTTGGACATGGAATTTTGACAATTTACATATTTCCATGTTAACATACGTTAAATCCAGAATTAATATGGTGCCAATCAGTGCGTTAATATGTTTGCTAGTTAGTCATGCAATTATTTAGTATATAAATCAATTAGTTTTTATTCTAATTCAAATAGACTTTATCTCAATATATATATATATATATATATATATATATATATATATGGTGCTCAACGTGATAAACATACCTAAGAAAATTTATGTAATTCTGACAATAGCGACATATAATTATACCAGTAATTTAAACCGTCTAATTTAATTTCAAATAATTTAAAACTTATTATATATATATATATATATATATATATATATATATATATATATACATAGGTTTACATAACAGTACTCGTTATCTTACCTCTTCATCTCCAATCTGTACTTATAGTATTAAGTTTCAGGGTAAGAGAAAGTTGTGTGAGTTACACACCAGATTATTCTTATTATGAGGACTTTAAATAGAGCACTTAACGGAACACTAGGATGTGTTGTTGCTGTTGTGTTGTGGGGCCTATATTTTTTGTCAACCAGCAGTTTTTTATTGTCATTCATATTTATTGATCGGGTAGATTTTTTTTTTTTTAAATTTCAGAACGAAAATTATAAAATATCGAATCACATTTCATATATAAACAAAAATTGAAAATACATTTAAATGATCAAGTTGTAATCTTCATGATTTAAACATTGTTTTCAAGATTTATCGTTCACATTCCGTCATTTTTGACGGGGTTATATACTAGTATATATATATATATATATGTATATATATAGTGAAGAAATTAGAACAGTTTTAAAATATCATTTTATAATGTTAGACAAGAACCTATTAAATTAAAAAAAAAATTCTATAGAAAATTTCGTACATTATTCGAAATTGAGAAATTTCTTTGTATGGAAGAATTTAACATAATAGCAAAAATTTAACATAAATGCCATTATGAAAATATGTTTCGCCGTAAAAAAGTCAGACAGGCTATTTAAGAAACTGAAATGAACATTATTGAATGCCAATATTCTGCATATTTTAAAAATATCCTAAGTCATTCGGAAAAGAAGATTTTAATAATTTGCAAGTGATATTAATAAAATAACGCACCAAATTAAAATAAATTAAATATGTCTAAGCAAGATAAATGTATTCAACTAAGTAGGGATTTTCACAATTTGATCAAGCTTGATCATCAGATGAAAATTCTTTTCTTATTCCGTAAAGTATAATTTATAGCAGAAAGTTACGAGGACAATTGCATGATGGAGAATTGTGCAGAATCTACAAATATCAACTATATATTTTAATAAGGAATGGATAAATATAAAATTAAAAAGCTAGCTTATAAATTTATTCTGCAATCGTGAAATGAAACAAATGGTAACACATACAATTAAATTAGCACGTTCAGCTGAACTCTTCGTTTAGGCCACGTCAGCCACCGGTGGCTGACAATGAGAAATGTAATATAAAACTAAAAATATAACATCGTTTTAAGTAATTACCGAAGATTTATTTAAAATTTACATAATTTTTATTTATATCATTAAGGTACTTTAATGAATTTCATTGAAACACGGTAAACATAACACGCTTCTAAGCAGCGAGCGTGGCCTGAATGGGATTTCCTTAAGAATTCGCCTGGCGCTAACGTATTAAACATACCTAAGAAAATTTATGTAATTTTGACAATAGCGACATATAATTAGACAAGTAATTTAAAACGTCTAATTTAATTTCAAATAATTTAAAACTTATTATATACAGTTGTATATTATAACATTTATTGTTATCTTAGTTATTTAGAAATTAATTTAATTGAAATAAGAGTGAAATGTGGTTAGATCGATTATTTCAACCAGGTCGCTGTAAAAAGCGCTAATGCTAAAACCACTAAATTATGATCTGATCAAGAGTTGCTAATAACAAATCAAGAGTTGCTAAAGAAATCAAGAGTTGCCAGATATTCTGATTTCTTCGCAATTATGCTAGCGCTACTTTTTTTTTTTTTTTTTTTTTTTTTTTTTTTACGAGTACGAGCGAGTACTATAAACTTTTATTTGCTGGAAAGATATAAAAAAAAAAAAAAGTGGTTAATGTTAAAATGTTTAGCTTCAGGAAGATGTAGATTGAAGTAAGCATTGCTAGTTTTACAATGACTGCCTTTGAAATATCAAGAAACGATGAGAATAAAAATGTATAGCTCTGGATAGTAACTGCATAGAGAACACTGTGAAAAAATGTCTTTAAATTTACTGAAATGATTGTCCAGTCTCTCTGTAAATTTACAATACTGTTAAACAATTATAAACAGTTAAGAACAATACTTAGTTAAATGTGAATATTTCAGATTTTTCAATCTTAAGTCTGTATTTTTATATATGTTTCTTGTTTAATTTATCAATAAATAATTACAAGATAAAAAGAACTTTTTATATACCATGTTTTTAAATTTTCTGTTGAATCGTATGAACGCTACCGAAGGAAGCGGGAATCCGGAACAATTGGCTAAAAGTATTAAAAAAATTCATTGCTATCGTGTTTGAGCTATTATAAAAGTTTCAAATGGCTAGCTAGCCGGGAAGTTAGTTAAAAATAAATTGCATGCTTTGTATGGGTAACGCTATCGAAGGCAGTAGGGTCCCGAAATAGTTCGTTAAAAATATTTTTAAAAAAAAAATTTCACCATGTTCTGAACTATTCTGAAAATTCCAAATGTCTAGCTAGTCGTTACGTTAGTTAAATAAATTTTCTGTTGAATCATATAAACGCTGCCGAAGGTAGTAGGGACCTGAAACAATTGACTAAAGGTATTACGAAAACGCATTGTCACTGTGTTCTGAGCTGTCCTGAAAGTTTCAAATGTCTAGCTAGTCGGGAAGTTAGTTAAAAAACGATTGCAAGATTTGTACTGGACAAACAATCGAACAAATACTAATCGAAGTTAATAAAAACATGGTAAAATTAAAAATGAATGTTTATACTTTAGAAAAAAACATTCGAAATCACAAATATATGCTCACCAATAATTAATTAATTTAAAATTATTTATTAAAATGCAGAAGTAAAACAGATTTTTAAACATCTCCGTTTGTTTTTCTTCGTATTTTTGCATAAGACGTAAGATAAAATATTACCAGTAGTTTTCTGATAAGATCAGTAATAGTGAAGACATTAAAGAAAAAAAAAAATCAAAATTAAGTTTCTCTCTCTCTCTCTCTCTCTCTCTCTTTTTTTTTTTTTTTAATTGGCTAAAAATTTATGAAACTCCTTCAAGACTCCTTAAAATACTACTTCAAGAACTACAATTTAAATATATATTTAAATTCCACTTCTTTAGGAATTAGTTCTCTTTATTTAATAGTAATTATATTTTGGAGCAAATTATGTAATGCTATCGTTTTATAAATTTTTAACCAATTTAAAAAAATAACCGAGAACGAAACTTAATTTTTTATTTTATTTATTTATTTTATTTTTATTTTTTTACGCAGATAAACCTGTTAAAAAAAATTTTCGGAAGAGATACGACAGCTTATGGAGAAGAGAAGAAAAAGGAAATATAACAAGGAAAATACTACAGCAACAGTTGAATTTTCAGAACTATGTAAACTCCGAGGAAAAAGGTTGTATATGATACCAGGAAATTCAAATCTAATATGATACAGCAAGCCGTTTAAAAAAATTAATTTTTCAAGATAGCAAAGAGAAATATGATGGTTGGTAGGAAAAGAATTCTAGCTTTGAATACTAAAAGTAGAAAATGAAGAGCAGAATTGTACAGCTCACCAGAACGTACCACCTCTTAAAATACAAACGACGCTATACCAGCAATATTGAAGGAAGAAGTAGCTGTGGTAATAAAAGTAATGGAAAATGGAAAAGTTTCAGGAGAAGACAAAATCACTGTGGATATTTTAAAAGAAGCAGGGAACAAAGCCATTGACGTTCTTACTGAATGATTGTGTGTATATAAAGAAAAAATATTTTATTTACCCTTTTATTATTATTATTAATATTTTAAATCATAATAATATATACAAATCATAATAGTATGTACAAAAATTTCTTTTTCTATACAGATTTACGCAGTACAAATTAATTGCTAAAATTATTATTTATTAAATTTGATTTCCATCAGAAATGCAGACTGTTATACTCGTATAGTGTCTAGCTCTGTTCATATAATTTGTTTAGATTCAAAAATATTATTCATTCAGAAATTCAGTTCGATGATAAAGAGTTGCCACCGAAATGGAGTACTTAACAATTCAAAATCATTTCAAGTAAAATGGCGGCAGTTGCGTTGAGAAGGCAACAAACCCAGCGGAACTTGCTGACTTCAAATATTTTATTTACTTTTAATTGTGACAAAATATTCCAATATTATTATATAATTAAAGCTTGACAAAAGAAACCATTAATTTTTTTTTCATGATAAAAAGTTGTTATATAAGGCTAAGGATGAGGACACGGAGAGTACAGAGAAAAATGCGAAATGCCCTTACAACTAAAAAATCGGAAAAAAGCGATCAAAGATTGACTCAGTTACTCTTCACCAAAAACAACAATATGATCGCCAAACTTAAATCTCAAAGTAACCAAGAGCAATACCCAATTTTTTTAGTTAGTCTGCAATCAATGTAATTTTTTTAAATATTTTGGTGACTCTGATTTTAGCCAAAAATCACCGTTGAAAAATCTTGGGTAAGCGAAAGATGTACGTTAGAAATCTAACCTCAATAATTTTATTCACAATAGATGTTTATATTTATTTACGGTTTCATGAACCTTTGAGTCGATAGGAACTACATGACTTTCTTTTCTAAGAGCACATCTGCTGTTTGCTACCAACGACAACGCCAGCAAAACTCATTTTATTTTATTTTATTGAGAGGAAAAGAAAGCCATCCCAGCTAAAGATTTGCCTCTGATCATTATTTATTTATTTATTTATTTATTGATATCAAAAAACAGCAAGATATTCATATAGATATTTCGCCAGCTGAGAAACCGCAAAATCACTTGATTTTAAATGCAATAAAATTTTATAGAATTGCTCTTTATAAAATGAGAATTGAATTAATTTTAAGAGTATTTATTAATTTTAAGAATATTAAGAGTATTAATTTTATGTAATTTTGAATATGCGATTTTCGATTTTGCACAAACGATTTTTCTTTTAGCGCAATATAACAGTAAATCCCGAATTAAAGTCAATTTTGTGACCTATAGACGACATCTAAGGAAATACTAATTTCATCCTCTTTTTTTTTTTTTTTTTTTCCTTTTGAAAAAAAAAAAAAAAAAAAAAAGTGTTAAAAAATCACAAATCTATGGTTCAACCAACCGTTTTAAAGATATTGGCGATTTTTTTTTTTTGAAGTATATTTGAAAAGAAATATGCAATTCCTTGCTCTTACATATAATATTTAAAATTTACAGTTGTTTCATTTATATCAATAACAATAATAGCAAATACTGTTTATAAAATTTTAAGATTTTTAAATATTATAAATCAACGTATTTAAAAGCTACAATGCACTTTAAATTATGCTCCTAACAAGAGACTAATAAAGAAAAATTTATTTTTAAAAATTAAAAGTATCTTAAAAATAAACTTAAATAAACAATTTGTATTTAGTAATTTGAGTGATGTTTAAAACCAAAATACACATGCTTCTTCTTTGAAAAAAAATATTTAAGCCTTACTTTTACATCTTTTACAAAACTTTTTTCCGTAATCCAAGCTGTTACCTTCGTGTCCATGACTCAACGCTATCAGCATTTCTTCCGTCCCCGGGAAGATGTCAAAGGGCTTATTTAATGTGATGCAGCGGGTGGAACTTTCGGCTTAATGTCTTTAAGGCACGATAGACGTATTAAATGAACAGTAAAAGAAAGAGGCATTTTCATTAAAAGAAATAAAGAAAAAAAAATGTGAAGTGCATTGGTCTTTTTTCTTTTCTTTTCTTTTTTTAAAAATGAAATTTAGAAAATGTGGTATTTGTTTTGTTCATATTTATAAAACAGGGAAAAAATAATGACATCTGAAAGGAAATGATTTTCATTGATTATTTATTTATTTATTTATGAAATAAAAAGAAGGTTATCTGACATTAATTCGTAAAATTCACAATTGTGAAATAAAATACCAAGTTTACTTTATTATTATTATTATTATTATTACTTGGGTGAGAATGTGAAATTATATATTTAAAAAAAAAAAAAAAAAAAAAAAAAAAAAAAGGCCTGTTGCATTTACCTAGTATTAATATACATTCTTTCTTTTTCCTTTAAATGTTCAATTTCTTCATTTCAGTTGTCAACTATTCTTAAAATTAGTAATAATACTTTTACACACACAATACATATCCGTATTGCTATATAGTTTCATTATTCTTTATCAGCTATGAACCGCTAAACCTTGAATTTTGCTTGTTTTTACTCCATAACATATAAACCCCTGAATTAATATGCTTTTTTTTAATCCATGTAACTTTAAATGCATCACCCTGTGAGTATTCTTTGTTTATTATGTTTTGTTTATTAAACTTGTTTTATGTTATATTCTTTAATAATTTAATAGTTTATTCATTTAATTTCATGTACCACTAGTGATTTGCTTTTATAGCCACTAGTGAACGAAATGGTACATTGGTGCTCAAGGGTGAAAAAGGTCTCCCCTGACGAATTTTTTTCACCTTTCTGAACTTCTCTTACTTCAAAAATATTCATTCTTATTGGTCTAAGTGGTTTCAGTGATATTGTATATGTTGCTAGACTTTTACTACGCATTATAATTCATTATTATATATATATATATATACTAGCAGACCCGGCCACGCGTTGCTGTGGCTATGTTATACGTTGAATTATAATGTAGTAAAATATTCAGTATATTAAAATTATTATTTACGAATAAAGACCATCCTTGATAACATCCTTGATCTTAGCAGACTTAGCCCGCTTCGCTGGTCCCTATTTTTAAATGATTCACTATAATTAAAGAATTCTCAAAATTGCATTAATTTTTAACATGTGAAAAAAAAAGAGAAAAAAAAAATCTGATCGGGAAAAATGTTCGACACTCATAATGAATCCATATATTATCGAAAGGAAAATGATATAAAATACAAAAAAATCTTCTCTCATTGGTGGAATAATCTGTTCGGACCCCCACTGCCTGCGGCAGTGTATACCTGCGCAAACCATGCGCACCGTTTCTTCATCCACCGTTCCCGCCCTTCTTAATAACTCTATACTTTCGAAAATATCCGCAATCGATTTATCGGGCCTTAAAACTTAATAATACTAATTTTCAAAGTTCTAACTCTTATTTCTATTATTTTGCCCCTTTGCCCTCCCCCCTCCCACTATTCTAAATAATTTTACAAATTCGAAAATATCTACAGTTTATTTGTAGGTGTCAAAAACCTGTATGCACCAATTTGAACGATCTAACTGTATTTTTATTTTTTGCCCCTCTGCCCCCCTTCCCGCCCCTCCTAATAAATTTACAAATTCGAAAATATCCGCAATCGATTTGTTGGTATCAAAAATTCTATGCACCAATTTTGAATGATCTAACTCCATTTTTATATTTTGCTCCTCTGCCCCCCCCCCCTTTCCCGCTCCTCTTAATAATTTTACAAATTCGAAAATATCTGCAATCGATTTGTACGTATCAAAAACTTCTATGTACCAATTTTTAGCGATGTAACTCTATTTTTATTTTTTTGCCCCTCCGCCCCCTTACCCGCCCCTCCTAATAACTTTACACTTTCGAAAATATCCTCATTCGATTTGCAGGCCTCTAAAACCTCTCTATACCAATTTTGAACAGCCTATCTGCATTTCTATTTTTTTTTTTTTTTTTTTTTTTTTGGTTGTTGTTGTTTGTTTGTTTGTTTGTGAAATCACGTTTTGGCCCCTCCCCCCCCCCTTTTGGGAGGCGAATTTTGCAATAAAAACTATCCTATCTCTCAAGTTGGACCAAATTGCACACAGTGTCCAAATTTTATTAAAATCTGCTCATTAGTTTAGGAGTTCATCGCGGACAAACATAATAAATTTTATATATAAAGATATATATATATATATATATTATATTAAATTATAAAGTTTTGATCAATGAAGCACAAATAAGTAAAAAACAGGATTAATTTCACTGTATTATCTTCATTATAATATGAATTCAATTTACACTTCAGTCTAAGTAACACGTGGCCGGCTATGCTAACACCAAAAATTTAAAAAGTGGAAATAATTGAATTATACGAAATTTATTAATAGGTTAAAAAGTTGAAGATTCTTTGTGTAGATGGCAGCACCAAATATATTTCAGCTTTCATTTCAACCCAGTCGAAAGGTATCCACATCTGTTAAGTGGAAATAATTGAATTATACGAAATTTATTAATAGGTTAAAAAGTTGAAGATTCTTTGTGTAGATGGCAGCACCAAATATATTTCAGCTTTCATTTCAACCCAGTCGAAAGGTATCGACATCTGTTAGAATCATTTGGAGTTAACAGATAATTGTGACTGTCAAATAATAACAGACAAATAATTAACAATAAATTAAAATTGCGACTATAATTTGAGATTTAAACTATCCTATCTCTCAAGTTGGATCGAACTGCACATGGTGTGCGAATTTTATTATAATCGGTTAAGTGGTTTAGGAGTCCATTGAGGACAAATATTGTGACACGAGATTTATATATATTAAGATATTACTTTTTTCCCATTTTGATATTCATCCATTCATAAAAATATAAATAAATAAATAAATAAATACTGAATGAATGAATAAAGAAACAAAACGACATGGATAAGTATTATTTATTCCTATAAAGCCTTTATATTTCATGATGGGTAGGTAATGCCTGATTTAATATAACTGTCAAAAATAATTTATGAATGTTGAAGTCATTTTTACTTTCCGAATAGGTAAATGTAATGAAATGAATATGTCAGAAAAGTATTGTAATCAAGACAAAAAATCGACTTGGAGATTTTGGTGCATCTATACGTTTTAATGTCCTTGAATTCATTTTTGCTATTTTTACATGTATGGGTGTGAGTATATATGTATGTGTGTGTGAGAGTAAATATGATAGCGTCTAAGCGCTTTCTTCGAATGCGCTAAAAGTTGCGACGATATATGTTATAGGTCACCGCAGTAAGAGCTGTATAAATTTTGGCGAATCTTGCCTTTATACATTTTTACAGAGATGCAACGAAATATTCTTTATCATTATGACCTATAGGCTCAAATTATTGGAAATGCAATAGCGTTATATTTAACAGCGTACTATTTTGAGAAAAATTTTCAAACACATAATTATAGATTTCTTTGCAAAAACTTTTCATACTTTAACTTATTTAAATAACCAATAATTATTTAAATTTCGGAAAGTCTGACGCATTGGGATGCAATTTCAAGCTTTGATTGTCACTAAGATTATCACCACCTTTTCTATCACCTTTTAAAAGTACATTGACAGGAAATACTTTATTATATTTCCTGCCAATGTGACTTAACATACATTTGTCAAACTAAATGCAATTATAAATTCCGCTTAAAATAGCATATTACTTACGTCCTTTTACGGCAGAAACCATTGGAAACCATTAAATCGACCATTTCTAAGGATTGCTGGAAGAAAACACATATTTTTAAAATTGATTCAAGTAAAATAATTTGCAAGCCTATATCTATGAAAGAACTTGTTTCCCTTGAAGCTTTTAACATCTATAAGAATATTAAACTATTGTTAATTATAGTTAAAATTAAAAACTACTGAAAGCTTAAAATGTGTAATGACTTCACGTGTAAACATGTTAAAAAATGTATAAAATCACTTTTAAAACACGTATATAAACTCATGTTTGTGAAAATTGCGACACCATGAAGGAATCGTTATAATTGAATGAAATTTAATACACAGTTGAGTGGTAGTGGTACAAATAAATGATTAAATTTTCAAAGCAAACAAACAATAACAAGAGATCGGAATCAGTATTTTGTGTTGCCACCACGCGCCGCAATAAGTGCTGCTACACGACGTGGCATGGAGTCAAACAAATTTTGAATGTCTACCTGAGGAAGAGCATTCCATATTGCTTGTATGCGTACCCAAAGTTCGTCTGCAGAAGCAACAGGACGAGGATCACGAGCGAGACGCCGACCAACGAAATCCCACACATGTTCAATCGGCGACATATCCGGGGAATACGCAGGCCAAGGAAGAAGCTGTACCTGCTGGGTTGCAAAGAAGGATTGAACAGTCCTACCAATATGAGGGCGGGCATTGTCCTGTTGAAATACAGCGCCTGGCAAGCTTTGAAGGAAGTGAACAGCTTGGGGCTGTAGAACTTCACTGATGTACCGGTTGCTGTTCAGATTGCCCACAATTCGTACAAATTGAGATCGTCCATGATATGCTATGGCGCCCCAAACCATAACTCCGGGAGTTCGTCCACTGTGGCGTTCGATAATGCACTCCGGAAGGTGGCGTTCACCGGCATAGCGTCTGACGCGAATGCGGCCATCATTGTTCACAAATTAAAGCGGGATTCGTCAGAAAACACGACATGCTGCCAATCAGCACACCAGTCTCTATGCTGATTGGCCCATTGTAGCCGCAGGCGGCGATGGTTTAGCGTGAGGGGGATCCTGTATAAAGGAGTCCTTGCGCGCAGTCGACACTGCAGCAAACGTCTACGAATTGATGAAACACTCAATGAAACACCTGTAGCTATTGACCACTGTGCTGTCAATTGTCTAGAGGAAGCTGTACGGTCCGTCCGCGTTATGCGGACCAGGTGTCGATCATCGCGAGCTGACGTCACATTTCGGGGTCCACTCCCGGATTTCCGAGCTGTCCGACCCTCGTCTGTCCACTGCTTTCAAACACACATCACTGTGCTGCTCTTACGCTGCACACGAGCGGCTACTGCACGATACGACAATCCAGCTTCACGAAGGTCGATGATTCTCCCCCGTTCAAACTCAGTAAGTTGTTAAAATCTCGCTCTCTTTCGTCGAAGAGGCATAAGTAAAGATTGAGCTAACGTTTACCTCTAGCAGATAACCACCGATAACCATACACGCCTCGCTACAGACGTCTATTTATTCGGATCCATCCGCCGTCCAGAGGGCGCTGCTCAGCATACGCATGCGCTACGGATTTGAAATTCTAATCATTTGCATATCATGCGCTACTTTACATTTCCTGAAAATTTCAGCTCACTCGCGTAAGTCCTTCATGGTGTTGCAATTTTCACATACATGAGTTTATATATATATATATATATATATATATATATATATTAAAATCAAACACAAAGCTTTCGCTATTATTAAAATAGCATGTTCAGGTGTTGTTAATTAACAGCAGAGTAGACAGCGTTATATACTGGAGAAATTCAATACAGTTACAGTTAAAAAATAAGTCTTGTAAAAATCACGAGTCATTTAAGATCACTTGGCGTCACACTAGGGTTACACAGCAAATCAGCACACCGAAACTGTCTTGTAGTGTAGACACGTACTTTTAGAAAAAAGAAGGTCCAGTTCACAAAAGTCGCACCAGAATTACATGGCAAAGAAAAACTTGTAGAAGCACACACGAAATCCCGAGCAGGAAGATTGGAAGTCTCGATAACAGCCGTCAACGATGTTAAAAAGTCAAATGAAGCCATGAGGCAAGGTCCAGAAAGGTCACATTGGCTTTACGTGTCAATATTACCCGAAGAAACCAAAACTTAAAGGCATACAATAGAATCTCGAGAAATGGATTTCAACAAAAACTTCAGTAATCTCATAAGCGCAACGTGTGCCACATTTTATGCGGAGATTCAGCATCCTTAAAGTTAATAACTCTATTGTATTTAATAATATGGGCCGCGGTAGCCTAGTCGATAGAGCGCCGGCCTCGTAATTGGAAGACTACGGGTTCGGTACTCGAGCTGGCCAAAGACCGTCGTGTACACTAATGGCGTCTGGTGAACGTAAAATCTGTCGTGGCCGCAATGTCCTTCATGTTCCCATCAAAAATTATACCTCTGGGGGGTCACCGAAGCGGGAGAGCCATCCCTTCCGTGGAAGATCAAAATTGCGACGGCATGTCTCCGGACCACCTCTAGGGGTGAGTCCCAGACCGTCGTCAATTGCTCATCTGCGACGTAAAACCCAACCAACCAACCAACCATATTTAATAATATTTATTGCACACCAGTCAGTAGTGGTTTTGAAAGTCACGAGGGGCCGAAATTACTTCGGCCTGGGACCACAGAGGAATAGCTTTAGAATTATTGTAAAGAAATTCAACTAGAATAGAGCTTTTTTTCTCTTTAATATTTCGAATGTGTTCATTTATTCTAGCTTTAAGCGTGCGTCTTGTTTGCCCAATGTAGTAATAAAGTTCATCATTATAATTAATAGGGATTTTATAAACCCCACCTGTAGGTTTGTTGATATCACGGTCCATAACAACTAAATTTTTAATAGTACAGGGGGAGGAGAAAGGTGTTGATAGATTAAACTTACGTAGAATAAAGTGCTTAAAAATTTTTAATTCATTACAGAAAGGTTAACTATTGGTATATTTAATTTTAGTAATTTGGTTAATACTAGTATTATTATAGATTTTATTTTTGACTTTATTGATAATTTTTAAAATAGTGTTTTTATTATATCCAGCATTAATACCTAAATGAAAAATTAAATTAATTTCTTTATTTTCGTTAAACTGAAAAGAAGTATAATTAATGGCAGAAAAATATAAGAGTGAAAAAAAGCCATTTTAAATTCATTAGGCTACAACACCTGAAGATGCTATTTTAATAATAGCGAAAAACTTTGTGTTTGATTTTAATTTAAAAAAAATCTGGTGTGTAACAGCCACACGACTTCCATTACCCAGTACTACACACATTATAAACAATTTATATACATTTTTGATTTAAATAAGAAACAAGATTGCTCTATCCGTCAAATAAGTTATTTAAAATAATAATTAGAAAAATAATAATCAATCAAATGCAAATTTTCAAGAAAATCGTTAGAGCCGTTTCTGAGATGCCAACATTTACAAAAAGTCAATTATTGATCGGAAACAATAATTACATACAAAAGCATATTTAAACGTGAGTTAAAATGGCGAGTTTGAAAAAAATCCGTACAGCTGTTTTTAAAGGAACGCCCTTGGGACACCTGAAATTGAGCTATTTATACAGGACGCCTATCAATTTTCCTGAATTAACCAACTATATCATTCGAAAGGACATCTAATAGAGTGTTTATATATCAAATTTGAAGAAAATCGTTAGAGCCGTTTTTGAGACACGGACTTACGGTCCCACTTCCGGTTTCCGATGTCCCACTTCCGGTTAAACTCAATTATTGACAGGAAAACAATAATTAAATACAAAAGCATATTTAAAAGTGAGTTAAAATGGCGAGTTTGAAAAAAATCCGTACAACCGTTTTTAAAGGAACGCCTTTGCGAGGCCTGAAATTGAGCTATTTGTACATGACGCCTATCAATTTTTCTGAACTAACCAACTATATCATTCGAAAGGACATCTAATAGAGTGTTTATATAGCAAGTTTGAAGAAAATCGTTCGAGCCATTTTTGAGATACGGACTTACGGTCCCACTTCCGGTTTCCGATGTCCCACTTCCGCTTTTTCAATTTTCACCAAAATTTGGAAATTTCATCTGTACACCAGACGTATTTCAATTCTAAAGTTTCGTAGCTCTATCTTTATTAGTTTCTGAGCTATAATAGCCAGAAGATTCTCCACATACATACACACACACACACATACATACACACTGACCAATTGCCAAAAACCACTTTTTTGGACTCAGGGTACCTTAAAACGTGTAAATCAGGTGAAAACCCGATATCGAATTTTCAGACCGAATACAATACATCCATTACCTACGGTAGTAGGGTAATGGAAGTAAAAAAAAATATATATACGTGTTTTAAAAGTGATTTCATACTTTTTTACTTCCATTACCCTACTACCGTAGGTAATGGAAGTATTGTATTCGGTCTGAAAATTCGATATCGGGTTTTCACCTGATTTACACGTTTTAAGGTCCCCTGAGTCCAAAAAAGTGGTTTTTGGCAATTGGTCAGTGTGTATGTATGTGTGTATGTGTGTGTGTATGTATGTGGAGAATCTTCTGGCTATTATAGCTCAGAAACTAATAAAGATAGAGCTACGAAACTTTAGAATTCAAATACGTCAGGCGTACAGATGAAATTTCCAAATTTTGGTGAAAATTGAAAAACCGGAAGTGGGACATCGGAAACCGGAAGTTGGACCGTAAGTCCGTATCTCAAAAACGGCTCTAACGATTTTCTTCAAACTTGCTATATAAACACTCTATTAGATGTCCTTTCGAATGATATAGTTGGTTAGTTCAAGAAAATTGATAGGCGTCCTGTATAAATAGCTCAATTTCAGGCCTCCCAATGGCGTTCCTTTAAAAACGGTTGTACGGATTTTTTTCAAACTCGCCATTTTAACTCAATTTTAAATATGCTTTTGTATGTAATTATTGTTTTCCTGTCAATAATTGAATTTAACCGGAAATGGGACATCGGAAACCGGAAGTGAAGGCGTTCCTTTAAATTAGTTGCTTTTGTATGTAATTATTGTTTTCCGCTCAATAATTGATTTTTTGTGAAAGTTGGTATCTCAAAAACGGCTCTAACGATTTTCCTTTTTGGTCACTTTTATGTTTTCTGATCACATTCTCTCTCAAAAATGCATATAATACATGTAATAGCGGGTAATGGAAGTCGTGTGGTTGTTTCACACCAGATTTTTTTTTATTGTTAATTATGATTTCGTGGTACCCCATTTTTCTGATCGTTGGAAATTTTACATCCAGCCCACATTTCCTTAATTTCTTCTACCTTATTTACAACAACCGTTTCTGAAATTCATATTGGCTAATTCCCCAACATTATGCGTAATTTTTTGGTTAATCAGAACCAAATTGATTTCTTATATACAGGGGCACTTCTCTCTCATTTCTTCTCTCTCGCTAAATGCTACTAAAACAGCTAGCATTTAGCATACCTCTGCTATTATCTACCGTACAGCTTTCATGTACCGTACCTCTGCTATTCGGTTTTTCTCTTTAGCTTTCAAAACGTTGAAGGTTTGCTTTGTTTTATATATGCTACATATATTAGCTGAAAAAAGTACCTTTAAAATTTATCGAGTACTTTGTTATTATTATTATAATTATTATTATTATAATTTTAAAAAATTTAAAGGTGATACCTAGATTCATGGTAGTGGTATTTAGAGAACACTAGGTGATAATCTCCTAAAAAACCATAGCACAGCACAACATTTTTTTCTTAAGTTTATCTCGTAAAGAAATTTCTATTGAAGTAACAAATATCCCTATTTCTATTAAAGGCCAAAATAATAAACAATAATTAAATAATAGTAATTATTGTTATTATTATTTTATTTTTATTATTATTACTATTTATTAATATGCAAACATGAAATTTCTGGTACACTTTTAACATATTAATTATGGAAGTAGAGGGTTCAAAATGGTATTTTTCAAAAGATGTTATTAGCCAGATTTACAGAACACAAAAATTATCTTCTTACGTTGTGAAGAAGGTACTCAAAAATACTTTTATTTTTTATGCATTTTCCCCTTTTATGTACACGTATTCTTTTGTATTAAAAAATACCTAAAGTAAAAAGTTGTTAAACATGGCAATTCTTAAAACTCAAGTAAAGTCATAGACACAGTAATTTGTATAGATTTAGCATGACTATACTCTCGACTACAGATTTTTTATTCTATGAGATAACAGCCATTAGAATGGTAGAAATTTTAATGAATGAGTGTTAGGTCGAAAGTTTATACCGTTGAAAATATGCGTAAATAAAAAATAAAATAAAAAAAAAAGATTTGATTTATGAAAGTTCTATTTTTTTTTTTTCTAATTTATTTAAGATCTAATTCCTTTCTTTCTTTCTTTTTTTGTGATTTATATGAGCTCTAATTTAAAAACATACTTTTAAACTGAAATAAAATACATTCCAGTTAAATGAAATTGACTACTGTTAAACCGCATAAGGATGATCCCTGGCGTCATCTGCGCATGAGTGAAAAGGGTTGGTCCATTTATAAAATAGGAATGTCCGTAGTACCTAGGGATGCGTTTGTTTATGGGTATGAAAAAATTATAAACTCACTGATTGCATTTCTTTTCCTTTTTTGAACTGATTCTTGAATATCTGGTTATATAAATATTTTATGATTAATTAAAAGAAAGAAAAAATGATAATATAATAAAGAGATAGTTTTAGATTTCAATATAAATATTACTCAATTAAAAATAAAAATAAAAGCTTTGTCAGTATTTTGAAACTTTTGAAGTATGTAACAATCAATGTACAATAGTCACACTTTCAATAGCTCCATTCGAAATAGTCAATAATTTTGAAAGATTAATATCCCCTGTCACATTGTGACTCCGGATATAGTTCTTAATTTCTGCCCAAACATACTCTATTGCGTTAATATCACAATGATAGGGCGGGAGTATCAATACTGTCAATCCATATTGTTGGAGCATACAGTCAAATTTATAAAGTTTTCTTGCAGGTTGATTACTTTTGACTAATTCTAATAATTCAATTCTTCTCTAATCAGTGTAATAAGGAACATTATTAGTTGAAAGCCAATTCATAATTTCACCCTTTCTATTCGATGAATTTGGCACTCTATTTAATTGTATAGAATGATACGGCGCGTTGTCTATAACAACTACTGCATTTTGTGGGAGATTAGGTATAAGTTTTTCTTCAGCCCATTTTTCAAATATTTTGGAGTTCATTTGGCCGTGACAGTCTCCTGTTGCTGAATTGGCTTTATACAATAAATCTGAGTTTGGTATGAATCCCATTTCCCAACCTGAACATAAAACTATGATTCGTTTTGATGCATTACCAGTTTCTATAATACCAAACATATCATCTCTTTGCCAACACTTTCCATAAGTAAGATTACTATTCATCCAAGTATCGTCTAAATATACAATTGGCCTTTTCTCCTCTCGGTAATGTTTCATATTTCTCAAGAATTGCGTTCGAGCTAAAATGATATCGCTGCGTTCTATTAGTTGTTTTCGTTTATTTTGTGTCTTTTTAAAGTTAAATCCTATTTCGTGAAGAATTCTTCTCAGAGTTTATCTTTGATACTTAAAATTAATCTTTTCTTTAAGTACAGGAATTAATTTGGGAATTGTAGGTACGATCTTAATTACTGCGTAAAACTCATGTACTGTTCTTCGAATAACATCGCAATCAAAATTAACCAGAGAAATGTTTTCGATGGTACTGTTTTTTTTTTTTTTTTTTTTTTTTTTTTTTTTTTGCCGCTTTTTTGGTGATACAAACATTGGATTGTCTTCTCCTTTTGATTCTCTACGTGTTCTTTTAATCGTGGCTTCTGATATATTAGTTATTTCACTCGCACGTTTCACTGATTGGGAAAGTGGAACAATAGCTTCTTCTTCTAAAGCTTCTTTATCGCAAAACTTAATGACATTATGTACGATACGCTTCGTTTCACTATGAAGAGGTTTGATCCGAGAACTCGTACCACATGTAAGATCCATTTCCAATATAAACAGACTGTTATACAGAAAGAAATAAAAGAAAACAAAGCAGGAGTATTAATTATTCTACACATAACAGAAGAAACAAGAATAATAGAAAAATTTCCCCCTCTCTCTTCAATGCTGTGTCTCCCAGAGCGTGAGTGGAATCTTCCTGGCACTTTGCCAACGTGGTTTCAATCTTCCGCGGGCACACAGTACTTATTAACTTTTTTATTAGATTTATTACTATATCTTCTGCATATATAAGAAGAAAGCAAAAGATTTAGGAAAACTTTTCATTTTCGGTTATGGATGATTTACATGTTTCGAGATTCCCTTGCATTTCATTTAACTGAAATTGACTACTTATTTTTAAGAAGTGGATTTATTACTAACTTCTGCACTTATTTTTTAAAAATTGGATTTATTACTAACTTCTGCATTAATAAGAAGAAAGAAGAAGATACAAAAAAAAAAAAAAAAATGATTACCGGTTTTCAACGACTTTACACGTTTGGAGATTTCCTTGCATTTCAATTGCGAAAAATTGACAACTAATTTTTTTTTCTTTTAAGTAGGTTTATTACTCTATCTTCTGCATATGTAAGAAAAAAGTATACTATTCAGAAAAAAAAAGAAAAAAAAAAAAAAAATTTTCTTTTTTCAATGAAGTTACACGTTTTGAGATTTTCTGAACTCAATTCGACCGGCTTTATCTCAACTATTGTATTGTATAAACGCACCAAACCAAACGTGCTGTATGATATGGATATTATGTAAAACTACGTTGTTTTAATTTGGGTGCATATCGGCCGACACGTGCCGCTGTTGTGCTGCAACTGAAAAGATACTGAAAGATTTTCTTTTATCAATTGGCATCTTTACTATTAATTATCTGCAAAAAGTAATGCATTAGTCCTTGAAAAACAAAACCACGCCCTTCTCATTTATTAGCCTCGCTCTAACCAGTTGAGTTAATGGGCAATGGAGGGTCTCTTTACTTTTACATTATCATTTCAGTAATGTATTGGTTTTTAATATATTTTTTTTTAAGATTCTGATCGAAATTTAAGAAATTTTACTTTGAGATGCATCAGGAGATATCAATACAGACCTCCATGCAAAATTCTGTAGCTCTGCGATCAGACGTTTGCCTACAAAGTGATGGATACACACACGCACACAACTTATTTTATTATATGTAGGGAATGAAGAAAAAATTATAAACATATCTTTGAACAAAGAAATACAAATGACAGATTGACTCATCAATTTTAGATCCACAAGTATAAGGTTACATTAATCATAACCATTTACAATACGAAATGCATATAAATAACCATTTAAACTAAAATCTGGTATTGTATATCAATTTCATAAATACTAAATATCAATAATAGGATATAGAAACGTAATCGAATAACTAAATTGTTATCAACAAATATTTTCATTCTCATTAAAATAGGATACGACAAATCCTTTACAATTCAATGTCAGACTGTTACTCATCATTGGTATTGACGAACTCTGTAGTGGCTATTGATATTAAAACCATGCATTTTGTAATGTCAGTAGATATTTAAAGCATAAATGGAAAGTGGACAGGCAGAATGATTTCCTATTCATAATACTATTTTGTATTCAGATGTAACTACCGATGATAATAATTTGTTTAAACATAAAATATATTATTTAGTTTATAAAATCACACTAGCATGTCAAACTAAACATTATTGATTAAAAAATATTTTATATATAATGTTTAAGAAATGCTTTATGAGTGAATACTTTTAATTTTTAACAGTTTAAAATTTTATAAATATATGTATATATGATTGTGTGTGTATATGTATGAATGTATATAATTTTTAGATTTGTGGATTAATATACGTGATGAATGCATTCAATATTTCAGAATTAAATCGTTTTAATATTCAAAAATAAAAAATAAATAAATAAATTTAAATTAAAAAAAAAAAAAAGTTTTTTTTGAACCACCCTAGTGTCCACATCAGATTTTTTTCATCAAGGAGCACTTAATCTTGGTCGAAGGTTTCATCATCTTATTTTTGCAGCTACTGTATTACTAAATTTTCGTTCAACCTGGAACCCAATATTTTAATAGTATATAATCATTCTCCCCAAAAGAGAAGTTTTTATTACAAGGAAGAACATCGTTATGTTTATAAACGGTTGTGCTGAAAATTAATAAATAAACATAAAAAATCTTTGAATTAAATTTACGTGATATCTATGCACATGAAAACACTGTTCCGTTGGAATATTTCATTTTATTTTTTTATTTTTTATTTTTTTTATGTCACAAAATAATATGTACTTATAAAAAAGTATTGCATAAATTTATTAAAATATTTTGTTATAAGACTATTTCTTTCCCGACCTTTTTGCACATAATAAGAAACGTTTTTCATCTAAACATTAAAATTTTAGTTATTACCGTACAACGTTTTCTCCTTTTATGGCTGTCTACATAAATTTTTAACGTGACCCGTCAAATAAGCCCAAGACAAAACGGCCCCGACAAAAAAGCCCCGACAAAATAGCTCCGACAAATGAGCCCAAAGGACAAAAGAGCCCCGACAAAACAGCTCCGACAAAACAGCCCCGACAAAACAGCCCCGACAAAATAGCTCCAGACAAAATAGCCCCAGACAAAACAGCCCCAAGACAAAATAGCCCCGACAAAACAGCCCCGACAAAATAGCCCCCGACAAAATAGCCCCGACAAAATAGCCTCCGACAAAATAGCCCCAGACAAAATAGCCCCCGGACAAAACAGCCCCGACAAAACAGCCCCGACAAAATAGCCCCCGACAAAATAGCCCCCGACAAAACAGCCCCGACAAAATAGCCCCGACAAAACAGCCCCGACAAAATAGCTCCGGACAAAATAGCCCCGACAAAATAGCCCCCGACAAAACAGCCGCCGACAAAACAGCCGCCGACAAAACAGCCGCCGACAAAATTTGTATGTATCTTTCTGTGTACATGGAAAATCTTCTGACTATCATATCTCAAAAAAAAAAAAAAGAAAGAAAGAAAGAGATAGAACTACGAAACTTCAGAATTGAGGCAGGTCTGGTGTACATATGATTTTTCGAACTTTTGGTGAAAATTGGATAACCGGAAGTGTGTCATATAGTTTTTTCAGAATCAAAGAAAAATACAGCGTATTAGCGCCCCCTATCGGCCTATACACACAAAAACTTAAACATCAGTAGGAGAAAATGGTGCACTTATAAACAATAGATTTTGATGTGTAGTATTTCATAGGCAAGGAAAATTCAGAGACATTTACAACAAAAAACGCTACCTTCCGACCGATAACAAACAACATTTCGTGTAATATTCGCAGAATTTAAAAAGTGATGCAGTTATGACCGTTATATTTTAAGATAAACTTTTTCATAAACAAAGAAAAGGACAGCATATCAGCATCAGCGCTACCTGTCGGCCGATATAAACACAAATTTAAACAAAATTTACAACGTAACTACACCACTTTTCAGTCCTTTTTTTTCTTTCGTTGTTGTTGTTGTTGCTTAAAATTACACAAGATAAAATTATTTCAGTGAAGCATAACACTGACGTCTGCCGTCGATGTACACATAATGTTGAAGTGGTTGCTGATTAAATCATTTTTATCTTAAAACAAAATTATGCATTTTTTTTTTTTTTTTTTTTTTATTATGAAAGTGTAAAGTTATTTGGAGGATAGATTAAGGGACAGTAGGCCCCAAATGGGAGTTCGCCACGGCCTTAGAATAAATAAGTTAAATCGCTGGATGAAAGCTCACCTGTTTGGCGATGTATCACAAAAGTTAATCAGAACAAATTTAACTCAAGATGAAAAAAAAAATCAAGTATTGTTGAATTCTGCTTATTGATTTAGTTACAGCGACCAGAACTTTTGCTGACACACACAGACAGATATCTCGAAATGTGCAAATTCATAGTAAACCTTAAATCAAAAATTTTCAGGAATATTTCATTCCCTATTTAGGTATATAAAAGAAAATAACAAATCCACATTTAAAAAAAATAGTCATTTACAATTTATGAAAATACATTATGTTTTACAATAAATAATTACAAGATAAAAAGAACTTTTTATATACAATGTTTTTAAATTTTTCTGTTGAATCATATAAACATACAGTCGGTAACAAAAGTCTCCGAACACTAGCAAAAATTCCTATATAAAAAAAGTACACTTAATACAGTTTTGTTAAATAAATCCTTGACGAATCCTGTTCTTAGTCAGTCTAAGAACATGATTCGACAAGGATTTATTTAACAAAACAGTATTAACTTTACTTTTTTTACATAGGAATTTTTGCTAGTGTTCGGAGACTTTTGTTACCGACTGTACCTGGTAACTTTTATAATTTATTCCGGAGTACTGTTAACCTCGCCCTTTATTCATACCAGTATATTTTAAAAGCACTTTTCTTCTTATTTCATCGTAATTACATATTGGAGAAAATTTCTCTACAATCATACTGGTGTGAAAAAAGGGCGAAGCTAACAGTACTCCGGAATAAATTATAAAAGTTACCAGGTATGTTTAAACGATACCGAAGGCAGCGGGGACCCATAATAATTGGCTGAAAGTAATAAAAAAAAATGCATTGTCCTCGTGTTCTGAGCTTTTCTAAAAGTTTCAAATTTCTAGCTAGTCAAGATAGAGGTCTGCACGGGCTGAAATTTTGAGGCCCAAGCCCCTCCCGGCCCGATTCAAAAATATGTAAAAAAAAAAAATGTATGTTTTTCTATGAAAAAAATTTTTAGTATGTGTTTTGTAGAGATTTTATACAGCCAATTAACAGAATGTCCTTTAACAAAGCTGCTGAACTTTTACAAGTTAATTATATATAAACAGAAATTCATTATTACAGACGAACAAAAGACTCAAAGGACGACAGAAAATCGAGTCGAAAATATTAGCATTCATCAAACAATATAGGACAGTATTTAAAATAATTAATACTACTAAAAATGTATTTTCAACCATTTACTCTTATATACCGTAATGTATCTGAATTTTTCATGTGATCCGATAAACAAAACTTTAATGCTAATCCAATCATATTCAATAGAAAAGATGCTTTTGCACATGCTAGAAATGGTGCTACTTTCATCCAGTGCACAGGAGATAAGAAAAAGGAGCTTTCGCGAAAATGTTACAGTGGAATGATTTTTACTGCCTTTATACAACCTAAACTCTTCAGACCGTAGGACACAAAGCCTTATACACAGTAACGTATCTAATTTCTTTTGTTTGTACATGTGTGCAAACTAATAATGACATGCATACTATTTTGAATAAGAACCATCTAATATTACATGAAATAAAATATATTAATTTCGAGACATGCTAAAAATATCTGCGGAAAATGAAATCTCAAACAGGCACATTGATATTCATTTTAATTGAAGTTATAGACATTTTTTAACAAAATAAAATTTTATGTGCTACACAAGCCTGTGAAATTATGTAAAATAAATGACTGAAGAAATATTTTATCTTTTTAATTTTCCTTGATTGACGAGGAAAGTAAAAAAAGATTCGGGCTGACACGGACCGGAAAAAATATCATCCACGCCGGCCCGGCACGAGTATACACAAAATAACTGAGCACGAGCCCGGGCCGAGCGCAAATTTAAAAATTCGCCCCGAACCCGGCCCGTGCAGACCTTTAAGTCAGGAAGTTATATGATTATTGAATCATAAAAACGCTACCGAAGGCAGCGGGGACCCAAAAGAATTGGCTAAAAGTATTAAAAAAATGCATTGTCATCGTATTTTGAGCTATTCTAAATATCTAGCTAGTCGAGAAGTTAATTAAATAAATTTTCTGTTAAATCATATAAATGCTTCCAGGCTATTTAGTTGGGGCTATTTTGTCGAGGCTGTTTTGTCGGGGCTATTTTGTCTGGGGCTATTTTGCTGAGGCAACTCTGTCTTGGGCTATTTTGTTGGGGCTGTTTTGTCCTGGGGCTATTTTGTCGGGGCTGTTTTGTCGGGGGCTATTTTGTCGGGGGCTTTTTTGTCGGGGCTATTTTGTCGGGGGCTATTTTGTCTGGGCTGTTTTGTCCTGGAGCTATTTTGTCGGGGGGCTATTTTGTCGGGAGCTATTTTGTCGGGGCTGTTTTGTCGGGAGCTATTTTGTCCTGGGGCTATTTTGTCGGGGCTATTTTGTCGGGGCTATTTTGTCTGGGGCTATTTTGTCGGGGGCTGTTTTGTCGGGGCTATTTTGTCTGGGGCTATTTTGTCCTGGGGCTGTTTTGTCGGGGCTATTTTGTCGGGGGCTATTTTGTCGGGGGCTATTTTGCCGGGGCTATTTTGTCGGGGCCGTTTTGTCGAGGCCATTTTGTCGGGGCTCTTTTGTTGTCAAGGCTCTTTTGTCGGGGTTCTTTTGTCGGGGCTATTTTGTCTTGGGCTATTTTGACGGGGTACCAATTTTTAAACGAAAGTAGCATTCACTCTAATTTATTTAGTTTAGGTTTAGGTTAATTTACATAATAAAACAATCGCATAAGGTACATTTTAGACTTTTTTTTAAATCTATCGTTAAATTTAGTTTTTCGTTAGTGGCCTGCAGGTTCTGCTGTCTAAGCCGATAGACTGGATATGACGGGTTTGACTCTAGGCTACAGTCGTCAGCTTAGCCAATTGGCGATTTTCATGTTTTGCATTCAAATATGATTAATATGAGCTAGAACACAATAGAAATATTCATAAAAAGAGTATTCTAATTTGACCTAGTTTTGTGTTACAAACAACTGGTCTTATTCCATGCAACCCTGCCTTAAATTTAAACAAATCTTCACCATTCAATTATATATTTCTATTTCTGTTTTAATATTTTAGTTTATTTACTATTATTAAGTATTACTTTATTTACTATTATTTTATTCACTATTATTTTGTAGACTACCTTCTAAGCAAAATTTAAATAATACATTAACGACTAGACGTTATTACAATCGATTGGCCCCAGCCACATATGTTTCTACGATAATTCACATCAAAATTAATCGGGAGATGATTTTTTTTCTTTTGGCTGTACACAGCAGTATCAATTAGTTTAATACAATGTATATATGCATCATATAATATGCATAGGACATAACATGCAGCATTTTTTATAACCTTGAAAAAAAATGTTTGATTAAAAAATAAATAAAAAATTCTGAATAGGGAGTCAAACTTTAGAATTTATATTATATGAAAGGACCCAGTTTTGTTATGTTTTACAATACCTAAATATGTCTGTGAATGAAACTGTAAATGAATTTATGAATATTTACGCTAATGTACATAGCGGTATCATTCAAGTGCTAAATATTCTGTACCCTTAATACTTTTTCTTTAATTTTAAATATTTTTCCCTACTTGAAGACATAGTCTAAATTTATATTTATATTTATATTTTTCTTTTATTTCCTTACATGTGAATTTATCTGCAAGTTATCAAACAATGCGAATCCATTTCCTTTGTTTGGATTTCATTTATTCCGGGGAATAATAATTGAAGAAAATGTAAATTAGCTGGAAAACAGGGGTGATGTGCAACCTATAATATGCGTAGGATATAATATGTATAATTTTTATAAACTTAAAAATGAATGTTTGATTAAAAAAAAAAAAAAAAAAAAAAAAAAAAAAAAAAAAAAAAAAAAAGTCCCCAATCAGGCATAGAACTTTATAGTTAACACTAATATATTTAGGGATACAGTTCTGTCAGGTTTTATTGTACTTAAGTAAATATCTGAATGAAACTTACAAGGAGAGGTCACGACATGGAAAATTCGCATCTAGACGAAATTGAGCAGGATTGTAGTATTCTATGTAGGTAACAACATATTAAAGCAGTAGCACCCACTAGTCACAGAATTTTGAGAAAAAATCGTTTAAAGTTTCCGTAATCTTTATGTACATGTTAATTCACAAGCGAGCCAGCACCCCTGTAGCGTGAGTGTAAGACGTGCGGCTGACATCCAGTCGATTTGGGATCGAGGCTACTTGTGGACTTTATTTTTTATTTACTTTTTTTTTATGTAATCTAAACTTTTTATTTATTTTTACTTTATTTAATAACTCAATTCAAAATTTGAAAATTTTAATAAAAGGTTTTATAATTTTCTTGAATGTAAAATAAATATTTTTTTCTGTTTTTAATATTTGTAACTTAAAAATACAATAAATTTCTTAACTTAAAAAATAAATGTTACTTTTGTTATAACTATAAAATAAGGTAAAACTAAAGAAACTGCTTTTAATTATTTATCTAAATATTTTATTTTATTTTAGGTATATTTAAAAAAATTCTAAATTTTGTTTTTTAAATCACATAAATAAAACAAGTATTTCAGAAAAATAATGATTTTAATTGCATATATAATTACTATCCAAATTAAATAATTACTTTTCCAATCAATACAGGTTTTTCAAAAAATATAGTATAGGCTTACGATGCTATTAAATTATTACAAGCAAAGGAATGTTATCTTTAAATGTAGATTTTAAATTTTAATCATCACACTTTCTTCTTCGAAAACGACTTTTTTTTTTCCTTCTGTGCTGGAAATAAAATTCCAGCTGCTTTTATTATTAGCAAGGTACGTAATTTATGCACATTAAAACAAAATCAGGTACCTCAAACCAAGATTTAAGTACATCTGCTAACTATTTTACACTTTGTTTTACAGATAGCTTATTTTTTTAATTATTTAAATTTTTTGTCTGTTTTTCTTTATATTTGTTATTTACGGTTTTGTCACAGAAATTTATTGTAATTTTAAGTTATAAATAGTAAAAATAGAAAAAGTTATTTATTTTTTATTAAAAAAAAAAAAAATCTTTTATTAAAATTTTAAATTTTTGAATTGAATTGTAAAATAATGTAAAAATAAATAAAAAGTTTAGATTACAAAAAAAGTTAAATAAGAAGAGAAAAAAAAGTCCGACAGGTAGCCTCGAACCCAGGTCGTCAGGGTAACAGCCACGCGCTTTACGTTCACTCTAAGACTCCTATAATACGAGCTGACTTACAGCTGATCATTTAATTGTTGTCCAGCGGAAATATAGCTTGGCGACGTTTAGTTGCAGACATATTACTTGGCGTCTTTATTGCCTAAAACGTCGAGTTTGCCTAAACAGAAGAGCGAATTATTGTTTGTACTTAATAAGTTTGGCGGTAATATTTGGCGAAATCTTCTTAAAACCCTTATAAAAAGTAGCCATCACTGTCGCTGTTAAATTAATTCATTTTAAATATTTATACACGTTGAAAAGTAATGCAGGTTGTAAAATGCAACATTTAGATAATCAAACAGCAATATAAACAAATAATTCATACAAAAAATGGAAGAAAACATATCATAATTACACTTCATACTTGTGATTGAAAGCTATGTGTACAATTTTCTTTTGGACCATAATAGCCCATTTCTTTCGCCTTTCTTCATCTGATGGAAATCTAAACGTTCTAAAAGCAGTTCTGGTATTATTTGAGCAATTTTCGGCTGCAAAACCTCCATTTTATGTGATTTGATAACACTTGAAATACGGACCGCATGGGCAACAATCGCTGAGTGGGAAACAAAATGCCTTATGAGCCAGTCTGTATTGGAGGAGCTCTATTTCACTCTACTGGGGCGCTGTCTCGCATGCGAAATAACTTGTATTTAAAGATTACGGAAACTTTAAACGTTCTTTCTCGAAATTCTGTGGCTAGTGGATGCTACTGTTTTAATACGCTGTTAACTTCATAGTATACTACAATCCTGCGCAATTTTTTCCCGATCTGAATTTTCCATGTCGTGAACTCTCCTTGTAAGTTTATATTTACGCTAATGTGCATAGCACTATCATTCGCATATTAAATATTTTATTCAATTTCCTATAACCCTTTTCTTTAAATTTAAATAGCTTTTCTCTTTGACTGCATATTTTTAATTAAATTTTACATTCCTAATTTTCTTTTATTTCCCTTAGATATGGGTATATTTAGAAGTTGTAAAACAATGCGAATTCATTTCCTTTGTTTGGATTTCATTTATTGCAGGGAACAATATTTGAACAAAATATCAATTAGCTCGAAAACAATGGAGGTATAGATAACATGCATCATTAATTGTAATCTCGAAAATGAATGTTTGATGAAGAAAATTTCCCACAGGGCGTGAAAATTTATCTGCTATTTTCGTGTGACTTCACTGATTGATTTTGTAATGAAATAAGCAGATTCTGCCAAGCCACCTGTCTCTCCTCTTCCTGATATTTATGCTTTGTGGAACAATTTTGATTAGACAGGATAATGACATTTCATTAAAATAATAATAGCTGGCATATCATTTAATCTGAATTAATTATATGGAAATAAGCCGTTGTTCTTTATTGTTTTGCATTACTGATAATAATTCAGGAGTTTCAACAAAAAAGTTATGAATAATACTGAAAAAAAAAATGTATTGTTTTTCTTATCTCTCAACGCATTAATATTTAAAGTTGACATTTAAACGAAAACGCGAGAAAAGATATCTTATCACCGCAAAAAGAGTATTTATCACAAAACACGGTACACACAAATTTGAACAAAGATGAGGGAAAAAAAAATGGAAAACTGATAAGAAAATAAACTGGAAAAAATATAGTTTAAGATATAACGACATATTTAAAGTAAGAACGCAAAATTTATAAGGATTAAAAAATTATAGATTTTTTATTTTTGTAATTTTCCGAGTTTATTAAAGTATTACAAATAGCTAAGGTACACTTGTATTTGATTATACTTTTCGTAATAATTAATGCGTTTAATTTTTCGTGTTTACAACGTAAACGCAGTCCAACATACTCTAAAATGTTCTAGTGCACATTCACAGATTCAGATCATTACTAATTGTTATTTTTATAATGAGAAACCAAGATGAGAAGAACCAGTCAAAAAAGTCTGAATTAATGAATTTCCAAATTTATCTGAAATTTTAAAATAAATAAATAAAGAAGAACAAAGTAAGAACTTCATGAAACATATATATTTACTTTAAAAAAAAATAATAATACTCATTTATTCCCTGTCATTTTTATAGGTTCCTAATTAATTTTTTCCTTGGATTTAGCTCTTCCAATTCTCTAATAAACATTTCCATTTGGAATTATAAAAGTTTAAAATTGGTGTTAAAAACAGACTATATTTCAAATGACTTAAATCTAGCGGTTTATTTCAATTAAGGTCATTGTGCCTAAATGCGATAACCCATAAATGCGACAAAGTGCTTCTACTGAAAATCTAAATGCATAAATCGCATACTTATGAATCATAATGGAACATACACATTTCAAGAACGGTTCGCGAAACTTTTCATTAAATTTTAAAGGTTTTTTCTAGTAGAATTTTCTTTTGCAGTAAACATTGTCCATTATGCCTTTCCGATGTCTTTTCCTAATTGCGATAAAAAATTTTGAAATAGTAACTGTAACTTTATCCTTTTATTTTTCAAGGTCAAACAACCACTGTTACGTCATGTGCTTGAATACCCTTTATACCTACCAGAAGAAAATAAAAAAAAAAATACTACATTTTTTTAAAAAGAGGGGTTTAAAATTTTTATCACATTTAAGGGTCTGTTTACACCATTTTCCTAAATGCGACAAATTTTATCCCTTAAATGCGGCAATTTTTACAGTTGATATATTAAGGGAAGTTTAAGCATTTTTTCCTTTTTAACACTTTCCAACAAGGTTTAAAAGTGACTTAGGCTTGTCTGTCCCTCTGTCCGTCTGTCTGTCTGTCTGTCTGTCCGCGCTCTAATTCCTGTAGGGACACCCGAAAGTATTCCAAAGCACTGTGTTCTATGAGAGGTATTGCTGTAAACCATATTTAATACCTTAACTGTATACAAATCTTAGTGAAATTGAATCATGTTATTCAAGATCACTATCGGATGTTTCATATATAAAATGGAATAAATACCACCACTAGTTTGTACACAGGGACACTCGAAAGTACTCCAAAGCATTGCGTTCTATGAGAGGTATTTCTATAAACCAAATTTTAATAACTTTACTTTCCACAAAGTTTAATGAAATCGAAATATGTTATTCATATGCACAAAAAAATGCTTTGCATAGAATATAGCATGATTAGCATTAGATTTACAGGGCCACACAAAAATATTCAGTTACATTAAGAGCTGTTCATAAAAATTTGTTATAATTTCAATTTCGTTTACATTAAGCGTTTTTAACATTGTCTAACAATTTTCATCTGTGAATATAATTTCAATTTAAGTATCTGTCTGTTCGTCTGTCCGCGGTCTAGCTCCAGTAAATATTTATGTAATTTCTTGAAAATGATATATGTTATTTAAGTTCACTATCGGATGTTACCTATTGAAAAAGGAGTTAATATATCTACTGGTTTGTGTACAGAGGCACCCAAACCTTTTACAAAGCATTGTGTTCTATGAGAGATATTTCTATAAACCATATTTTATTACCTTTACTGTACACAAACCTTAATGAAATTGAGAAATGTCATTCAAGTTCACTATCGGATATTTTATATATTAAATGGAGTAAATACCACCACTGGTTTGGGCACAGAGACACTTGAAAGCATACCAAAGCACTGCGTTATATGAGAAGTATTTATATAAACCAAATTTTGATAAATTTACTTTCCACAAAGCTTAATGAAACTGAAATGTGTTATTCATATGCACAAAAGACTGCTTTCTATAGAATATAGTATGTTTAGTATTAGTTTTACAGAGCAACAAAAAAATATTCAGATACATAAAGAGCTATTAAGAAAAGTTTGCTGGAATTGCACTTTCGTTTACATTAAGCGTTTTTAACATTATCTAACAATTTTTAAGTGTGAATATAATTTCAATTTGTGTATCTGTGTATCTGTTTGTCTGCCCATCTGTCTGTCTTTGGGCGCTCTAACTCCGGTAAATATTTATGGAATATCTTGAAACTAATATATGTTTTCAAGTTCACTATCGGATGTCCCCTATTAAAAATGGAGTGAATACCTCTACTGGTTTGTGTACAGGGGCATCGGAAAGTACTGCAAACTATTTTTTTTTTCTATGAGAGGCATTTCTATAAACCATATTTTAATACCGTTACTTTACACAAATCTTAATGAAATTGAAATATGTTATTCAAGTTCGCTATCGGATGTTTCCTATGTGAAATGGAGAAAATATTACCACTGTTTTGAGTACAGGGAGACTTACAAGTATTGCGTTGTATGAGAGGTATTTCGGCAAACCAAATTTTAATAACTTTACTTTGCACAAATCTTAATGAAATTGAAAAATGTTATTCATATGCAAAAAGGAATGCTTTTTATAAATACAGTATGATTAGTATTAAACTTACAGGGCCACATAAAAATATTAAGTTACATTATGAGCTATTAATAAAAATTTGCTGTAATTGCATTTTCTTTTACAATAAGCATTATTAACACTTTCTAACAATTTTTAAGCGCGAATATGATTTTAATTTGGTTATCTTTCTGTCCGATTGTCTGTCTTTCTATCTGGCTCTCGTCCCGAGAGTTCTTAAATATTTTCAGAATTTTGAAAAATTTATATATGTTATTAAAGTTCACTATGCAATGTTTCCTATTTAAAATGCCATTAATATGTCTTACACAACGTGTTTGTGTACAGGGAACTTCCAATGCTTTGCGTTTTAGGACAGACATTTTTATAAATCACATCTAAATAACTTTCTACTGTAAAAATTATAAATAAATTGAAATGTATTTTAATATTCTAAAATAATGTTTTGTATAGAATATGATATGATCAACCTTCAGATTTACAGGGCTACACTAAAATAATCAAATACATTAAGGGAAGCAATTATAATCTAACGGCTGGATTTTCTTTTGCATTAAGCCTTTTTAACGTTCTTCAACGATGTCTGAGAGCGGTTTTAAATTGAATTAGTCAATCTGTATATTTTTCTGTGCTTCTCTCCTTTGTTAGACAATGCAGGCAAAGAATATTGAAAGTTATACGATACATCAAGCACGTACAATTGGAGAGTATTAATAACCAGTGCGTACTGCATGATTTTTCGTTCTTTTTTTAACACTTTCTAGCAAGGTTGAAAAGTGTCAATGACTTCGGTTTGTCTGTCTGTCCGCAGTCGAAATCCTGTAAATTTTCATGGAATTTCTTGAAGCTGATATATTGTATTCAAGTTCACTATCGGATGTTCCCTATTGAAAATGGATTGAATTCCTCTTCTGATTTGTCTACAGGGACACCCAAAATTTTCCAAAGCACTGTGTTCCATGATAGATATTTCTATAAACCGTATTTTGATACGTTTACTTTAAACAAATTTTAATGAAATTGAAATATATCCTTTAAGTTCAGTTCCGGATATTCCCCATGTAAATTGAAGTAAATACCATCACTGGTTTGTATACAGGGACATCCGAAAGTATTTAGAAGCATTGCGTTCTATGGAAGGTATTTCTAAGCACCAAATTTTAATTATTTTACTTTGCACAAGTCGTAAATATATATATATATATATATATATATATATATTATTCATATGCACAAAAGAATGCCTTCCATAAAATACAATATTATTAGCATTATATTTACAGGGCCACACAAAAATATTCAGATATATTAAGAGGTATTGTTGGAAAATTGCTTGAATTGCATTTTCGTTTACAATAAACGTTTTTATCACTTTCTAAATGTTTTTAACACTTTCCAATAAAGTTGAAAAGTGTTAATGACTTAGGTTTGTCTGTCTGTCTGTCCGTGCTCTATCTCCCGTAAATATTCGTGGAATCAGAGTTACACATACACTACTCAGAAAAGAAGAGTTAAACACGGAGTTACACACTCTGTTATAAAAAGGCAAAGTTACACACACAATTACACACAAACTGTTAATAAAAATGCAGAGTTACACACACACTGTAGCAAAAAATTAGCGGTACACACAGGGTTACACACATTGTCAAAAAAAAAAAAAAAAAAAAAAAGAGATTTACATACGGAGTTACACACACTGTTAATAAAAAGGCGGAATTATACACAGCAAAAAATCAGTGATACACGCAAAGTTACACACATTGTTCAAAAAAAAAAAAAAAAAAGAATTTAACATTGAATTACACACACTGCTAATAAAAAGGCAAGATTATACACAGAGTTACATGCACTGTTAATAAAAAGGCGCTGTTAATAAAGAGTTACACACAAAGTTATACACACAGAGTTAATAAGAAGGCAGAGTTGCACACACACTTTTAATTACGTACAGGGTTACACACACTGTTAGTTACACATAAGTAAAATTGCACACGTTGTTTGCTAAAAATCAGCGATACACACAGTGTTACACACACAATGTTAAAAAAAAAACTGTTAATAAAAAACAAAATTACACATGGAGTTACACACACTGTTAATAAGAAAGAAGAGCTACACACACACTGTTAATTGCATAGAGGGTTGCACACACAGTGACAGTTTCACATAGCGTTACGTACACTGTTAGAAAAGTTCAGCAATACACACAGAATTACACACACACTGTTAAAAAAAAAGAAGAGTTACACACTGTTAACAAACAGCAGATTTAGACACAAAGTTCCACACACTGTTAATAAAAAGGAAGAGTTACACACACTGTTAAAGGCAGAGTTGCACATAGAGTTACACAACATTTTATCTTGAAATAGTTATGTGGTATTAAGTATTTTATAAACTATAAAAAAAGAACGAAAAATCATGCATTACGCAATGATTATTAACACTTTCCAACTGCACGTAATTGTTGTATCTTATAACTTTGAAAGTTCTGTACCTACGTTATCACACAACAAACAAACAGTAGTTCTGAAATGCATACAGACAGACTAATTGAATTCCTAATCATTGTTAAACACTGTTTGAAAGTGTTAAAAATGCTTAACACAAAGAAACCGTCGCCCTTCGATTGTAATTCCAGCCCTTAATCTATCTGAAAATTTCAGTGTAGCCCTGTAAATTTGAAGGTTAACAAAATCATATTTTATACAAAACATTATTTTAGCAAATTAACAATAAATGACAATTTCTTTATGATTTTACAGTTGAAAGTACAATATGAAAGTTCTTTAAATGTAAATTATAAAAATGTATGTCCTAAAATGCAACGCATTGGCATTTTTTGCGCGTTCCTGTACATAAACATGTTGTACAGTACCTATTAATGCCCTTTTTATTTGGGAACATTCAATAGTGAATATGAACAACATGTATATTTTTTTTTAAATTCAGAAAATATTTCCGGACGCTAAGTGCGGTACACGGACAGATAGACAAATGGAGATTCGGGCACATAGATACAGAAATTGAAAACACGTTAAGACTTAAACAAGAAAGAAAAATCATGCAGTACCCATTGATTAGTAACACCTTCCAACTGTACGTAATTGTTGTACCGAATAACTTTTAATATTCTTTGCCTACGTTGTGAGGTTGAGACGTCAGAACGTCACCACAGTTGTTTTAATTAAGCTGGATCCAGCAAAGTAGAAAGTGGGGACGGTTAAAATCGCTTCGTCGCCAGTGACTCGGCGAAAGTTGAGGTCGAGTTAGCTTTGTGTCGGCAGGGTGCTGCAATGAAAGACTTAGATTTTGAATGTTAGATAAATTAGAAGTGATTTTAAAAGGACGGATTGAAATGAAGAGAGAGGAGGATGTAGGAAGAAGTATAAAATGGCGATGGTTTTAGTAGATGGGAGTGGATGTTGGAGGATAAAGTGGATGTTGGAGGATATTATAGTGAATGTCGGAGCATATTAGAGTGTGGATATCGGAGTATTATAGTGGATTGTTGAAAGTCTTACTTTGGCGAATATTGAGTAGTAGAAATTTAGAGGAGTGAGGAATAAGTCATGATGAGTGTTAGTACGAGTATTTGCTAGCGCTCGTGAAAGTGAATTTCGATCTGTAGGGAATCATCTGATCGAAAGTGAAGTCGCAGCAGTGGAGTTACGAGTGCAACCGTCGCTACATCTTCAATTGCTTGCTGGGGTGAGATATTTAAGATAATCTAATTTAATTGTTGATATGTATATTTTGATTGAGTAATACACTGACTGAGCTAGTTTAATTGCCAGGCCACCCTCCCCATTAATCTGCTCAAATAAACTTTAGTTATTGTTAATTCAAGTCTTGTGTTCTCTTACTTATCCATTTAGTGATCTAATTAAGTTAAGATGGAGTTTGCGTCAACGCAAACTTTACAACGTTATCACACAACAGACAGAAGGACTGAAAAATATACAGATAGACTAATTGATTTTAAAATTACTCTTAGGCATTTTGGAAAGAGTTAAAAAGGCTTAACGCAAAATAAAATGCAGCCATTAAATTATAATTACAGCTTTTGATATCTCTGAATATTTTAGTGTAGCCCTTTAAATCAGAAAGTTAATCATACCATATTCTATACAAAACATTATTTTAGAATATTAACAATACATTTCAATATTTTTATGATTTTTGCAGTAGAAAGACTTAACTTTCAAAAAATTCTGTCCTAAACCGTAATGCATTGGCATTTTTTTTTTTGTTGTTGTTGTTGTCCCTGTAAACAAACTAGTTGTACAGGACCTATTAATGTCGTTTTGAATGGGGAACATTCTATAGGGATAATGTTTATAAAAATAACACTCATAAAACAAAATGCTTTCGAATGCTTTTGGGTGTCCCTGTACACAAACCGGAAGAGATATTCACTCCATTTTCAACATGGAACACCCGATAGTAAACATCAATAAAATATATCAGTTTCGAGAAATTCCATAAATATTTACAGGAGTTACAGCGCGGGGATGACAGACGGACAGACAGATGGACAGATACACAAACTGAAATCATATTCACACTTAAAAATGTTAGAAAGTGTTAAAAACGCTTAATGTAAACGAAAGTGCAATTCTAGAATAGTTTTATCAGTAGCTCTTAATATAAATGGATATTTTTGTGTCACCCTGTAAACCTAATGCTAATCATGCTATATTCTATGCAAAGCATTTTTTTCTGCATATAAATAACATATTTCAATTTCCTAAAACTTCGTGGAAAGTAAAGTTATTAAAATTTGATTTATAGAAATATCTCTCATAGAACGCAATGCTTTGGAATATTTTTAACTGTCCCTGTACGTAAATCGGTGGTGGTATTTCCGCCATTTTATACAAGAAACATCCAGTAGCGAACTTGAATAACATATTTCAATTTAATTGAGATATGTCTACAGTAAAACCAATAGAAATACCTCTCATAGAACACAATGCTTTGAAATGCTTCCGGGTGTCCGTGTACACAAACCAGTATAGGTGTAAACTCCATTTTAAATAGGGAACATCCGATAGTGAACTTGAATAACATATATCCCTTTGAAGAAATTCCATAAATATTTATGAGATTTAGAGCTCGGACAGGCAGACAAACAGGCGGACAGGCAGATACACAAAACTGAAATCATATTCACCCTTAAAAAACGATAGAATGTATTAAAAACGCTTAACGTAAACGAAAGTACAATTCTAGCCATTTTTTTTTAATAGCTCTTAATGTAACTGGATATTTTTGTGCCACCCTGTAAATCTAATGCTAATCATGCTATATTCTGTGCAAAGCATTCTTTTGTGCATATAAATACCATATTTAAATTTCCAAAAACTTCGTGGAAAGTAAAGTTATTAAAGTTTGATTTATAGAAATATCTATAATAGAACGCAATGCTTTGGAATACTTTTGAGTGTCCCTGTATATAAATCGGTGGTGGTATTTCCTCCATTTTATACAGGAAACATCCAATAGGGAATTTGAATAACATATTTCAATTTCATTAAGATATGTCTACAGTAAAGGTATGAAAATATGGTTTATAGAAATACCTCTCATAGAACACAATGCTTTCGAATGCTTTTGGGTGTTCTGTGCACAAACCAGTAGAGGTATAAACTCCATTTTCAATAAGGTACGCCCGATAGTGATCTTGAATAACATATTTCAATTTCATTAAAATTTGTCTACAGTAAAGGTATGAAAATATGGTTTATAGAAATACCTCTCATAGAACACAATGCTTTGAAATACTTTCGGGTGTCCCTGTACACAAACCAGTAGAGGTATCATATTCACCCTTAAAAAATGTTAGAATGTGTTAAAAACGCTTAACGTAAACGAAAGTACAATTCTAGCCATTTTTTTTAATAACTGTTAATGTAACTGGATATTTTTGTGCCACCCTGTAAATCTAATGCTAATCATGCTATATTCTGGGCAAAGCATTCTTTTGTGCATATAAATACCATATTTAAATTTCCAAAAACTTCGTGGAAAGTAAAGTTATTAAAATTTGATTTATAGAAATATCTCTCATAGAACGCGATGCTTTGGAATACTTTTGAGTGTCCCTGTACATAAACCGATGGTGATATTTCCTCCATTTTATACAGAAAACATCCTGTAGTAAACTTTAATAACATATTTCAATTTCCTTAAGATATGTCTACAGTAAAGGTAAGAAAATGTGGTTTGTAGAAATACCTCTCATAGAACACAATGCTTTGAAATAATTTCGGGTGTCCCTGTGCACAAACTAGTAGAGGTATGAACTCCATTTTCAATAGGGAACGTCCAATAGTAATCTTGAATAACATATATCAGTTTCAAGAAATTCCATAAATATTTACGGGAGTTAGAGCGCGGACAGACAGACGGACGGACAGACAGACAGACAGACAAACTGAAGTCATAAACACTTTTCAACCTTCTTTGGAAAGTGTTAATAACATTAAAGTAGCCACCGCCACTTTAGAATGTAGATAAAGAGGGGAAAAAAGGCTAAAAACCCCATAGAAATAGCATGGGAAGAAAAGCAAAAAAACTCACAATGTCAAGTGTGTTAAAAAAAAAAAATTACACCGGAAGTAATAAGGGGAGAAAATTGACTAGAAAAATACATTTAACAGCGGGAACCGGGCGGGCTGGGGCATGGGTCCTATCGTCCAGGAATAATACTGTTACAAAATTGTAAATAATTGTGTTTATTTTTGTATAAATTCTTTCAAAGAGGCTTAGTAAGTTGATAAAGTGCTAATTTTGTGCATTTCTAGTCGTTTTAGCGTTGAAATAGCCTTATTTTCCCTTAAAAACGCATTAAAAAGCCCCAGTAATGCAGGTAATGGATTTGGCGCCAAATTTGGCGACTTTCTAGAGTTTTCTCGAAAAATCTGGGTTCTATGGAACAGTATATAAGGAGCGCTTTTCGCCAAGGCAGTGAGTCAGAGTCATTTCAGTTCAGATCTCAGCCAGCTTCGCTAGTGCTTGCATTGCTCTTAAGCCTCTTTGAGAGAGACTTGCTTCAAGTGTTATTGGTATACAGTTTGTACTGTGGATTTGCTATTGACAGCTGTTGTTTAAGCTGTGGTTACTGCTTGAATTGAAGCTGATAATTGGTTTATTGACCTGTATTTTTCTGGAACTTTCTGTGAATAAATTACTGAATTTTTGTACGTTTGGCCTTTCATTCTCAGACAACTCACGAACCCCCCAAGTACGCAACATTTCTGGTGTCAGAAGCGGGGATTTGTCTGTGAATGGTGATAACGAGAGCTATGGAACAAGAAATGAAGAAATTTCTAGAAGGACTCACTGCTCAGATGAATGAGTTAAGATCTGGATTGATAGAGGAAATGAAGGTAGCACAAGGGAAAATGGAAACATCGCAAAGAGAGTTGAAAGACGGTTTGACTGAAGAAATGAAGGTAGCACAAGAGAAAATGGAAACATCGCAAAGAGAGTTGAAAGACAGTTTGACCGAAGAAATTAAATCTAATCAAGACGAGATGAAGAGAGAACTTTCGACAGTAAAGGAAGTGATTGAAAGTAAATTATCGGATATGGGAAGCAGAATAGATGGAATAGAAGAGAAAGTTTTGAAAATAAAAGAGAGTTTTGAAGAGAAGGCAATGAAGATCGAGGAAAATGTTATGAAAGTAGAAAAGAATTTTGAAGAGAGATTTATGAAAACAGAAGTGAATTTTGAGGAGAAATTTAAAGAAAACTTTGATCAAGAGCTGAAAGGAAGGGTTTCAGAGATAAAAGGCAAACTGAAGAGAATAGAAGAAGATCTGGAGAGAAAAGTGGAAGAAAAGTTAGAATCCATGTCCCAGGAAACTGAAAAGAAAGAGAGAAGAATCCAGAATCAGGAATTTATTAAGCTATCTACCTACGATGGCAGTTCCTCCTGGCATGTATATAAGACGCAGTTTTCCATCGTAGCTGAAGCTAACGGCTGGGACTCTGTTACAAAGACGGCTCATCTGGTAGGGTTGTTGCGGGGCGACGCCGCAGATATTCTGGAGACCCTTTCGAAGGAACAGCGATATGACTTCGAAGCTGTAACCAGAGCACTAGAGCTGCGTTTTGGAGCGAAATGGTCCAAAGAATATAGTCGACTCCAGCTAAGGTCCCGTCGTCAGAGACCAGGGGAAAGCGTACAAGAACTGGCATCAAACATCCAGCGGCTTTCACATTTGGCTTTCTCAGACTGTCATCCTGAAACACGCAATGATCTGGCTCTAGAATATTTCATTGATGCGGTCGGAGATCCAGATATTCAAAAAGCCCTCAGACTCTCCGACGTGAAGGATGTGGAGTCAGCCTTGGTGTATGCCCTAAAGCTCGAGACAGCGCAACAAGCCTCCTATAAACATCGCCAGAACAGCACAGCAGACAAAGTGAACGGCTCTCAAGATGATCTTAAAGATATTCAGGAAATGATTGCAGAAATCAATAGAAGACTACGCATTCTTGAGAGTAGGAAAGAAGGGAAGACTCCAACAACTAAATGCTGGGGCTGTGGAAAAGACGGACATATCAAACGAAGCTGCCCAGTAAGAACACCTAGAGAAGCAACCAAGAATGTCTCTGAAGTATGCTACACAGAAGGAGCTCTTCGGGAAAATCCAGATGCCTTCTTTCGGAAGCCTTCATCTGAAGATCATAAATACAGCTCTAAAGCCAAAGATAGACCCGAAAGAATAAAGCCAGTTGCTCGCCAAGTTACTCTCTCAACACCATCAGAACAAGATCCCGATAAATGGAGTGACGAAGAACTTAGACAAGCCCAGTTGGAAGATCCTGACATAAAGCCAATATTACAGCTGAAGGAGACGACCAGCAACAAACCTACCTGGCAAGACATTTCCGGATTTAGTCCCATTACGAAAAGTTATTGGGCACTTTGGGACTCTCTTCATTTCAGAAACGACGTATTATACAGAAAGTGGGAATCTGATGATGGGAAAAGCTTCAGATGGCAGATTTTATTACCAAGATCAAAAATACCAGCTGTTTTAGAACAACTGCATAGTAGCTCTACCGGAGGCCATTTTGGGGTAATGAAGACTCTGCAGAAAGTTCGGGAACGCTTCTACTGGTGCAAGGCAAAGGAGGATGTGGAGAAATGGTGTAAATCCTGTGATGCTTGTGCGGCACGTAAAGGCCCGC
Organism: Salticus scenicus; assembly: GCA_963930645.1. Taxonomy (NCBI): domain Eukaryota; kingdom Metazoa; phylum Arthropoda; class Arachnida; order Araneae; family Salticidae; genus Salticus; species Salticus scenicus. Next base: position 136,066,749 of record OZ005652.1, on the reverse strand, counting down.
AGAATCGAAGTCGAGGAAGACTGCAACGGTATAACGTGGGAGCACCATTTGAACGGATTGCAATCGACATCTTGGGTCCTTTGCCACGGACCTCCAGTGGAAATAAATACATTCTCGTCGTGATGGACTATTTCACCAAGTGGCCTGAGGCATATCCCATTCCCAATCAAGAGGCATGCACAGTCGCAGAAGTCCTAGTGCAGCAATGGGTGTCAAGGTACGGCACGCCCCTACAACTTCATACCGACCAAGGTAGGAACTTTACCTCTGATGTTTTCAAAGGACTGTGTGAACTACTCGGCACAGACAAAACCCGGACAACACCCTTACATCCCCAGTCGGACGGCATGGTCGAGAGGTTCAACCGTACCATCCTGAATAACCTCTCTCTTCTAGTATCAAAGAACCAGCAAGATTGGGACTTGAAGTTGCCATTGTTCCTGCTGGCTTATCGAAGTGCTGTCCATGAAACCACCGGCTATACTCCAGCCCAGATGCTGTTTGGACGTGAACTTCGTCTCCCTTCTGATCTCCTGTTTGGTTGTCCACCCGATGCGCCTTCATCGCCCGAGGAGTACATCCAAGATCTCCAGGCACGATTTGAGGACGTACACAACTTTGCTCGGGAGCGGATTAACATGGCAACGGAGAAAATGAAGACAAGGTACGATCTAAAGGCTACACAACATGAGTTCCAGGAAGGAGAGAAGGTCTGGTTGTGGAATCCTGTTCGACGGGAAGGACTCTCTCCCAAGTTACAGTGCAACTGGGACGGACCATACACAGTCTTAAAAAGGCTGAATGATGTAGTGGTGCGGATCACTAAAACACCTTCATCAAAACCGAAGGTGGTGCACTATAATAGGCTAGCCAAGTACCACAAGTAACGGTAATATGAAAATTAAAAATGTAAATACTGGTAAAATTTGCGCATGCGTAATGTAAATATTTGTATATAGATACTTGTGCATATTTGTGAATTTTGTAAATATTTCTCACTTGATTTTTGTTTCTATTTTGTCGTTATATGCAACTTAGTTTTGTATTTGAGATTGTGTAAATTTGGTTAGTTTCGCCTCTTAACCAAGGGTTGCACTGCCCGGGACGTACAGTCCTTGGGAGCGGGGCAGTGTTACAAAATTGTAAATAGTTGTGTTTATTTTTGTATAAATTCTTTCAAAGAGGCTTAGTAAGTTGATAAAGTGCTAATTTTGTGCATTTCTAGTCGTTTTAGCGTTGAAATCAGTGTTGTGCAAGTTCACGAAAAAAACGAACTAGCTCAAACTCAAGTTCATTGTGTAAAAAACGAGCTAGTTCGCGCTCAAACTCATGTCTGAAAAAAATGAACGCGCTCAGTTCAAGTTCATTTTTAAAAACGAGCGAAACTCACTAAAAGTTCATTTTTACGTAATTTTTTTTTTTTTTTTTCTAAATAGATCTTATCCTCTGTGAACACTTTCATAGGTAATTTCCTTTTTTCTAAAATAACCAATCACGATGAAAATTATTTTTAATTTTACGCTTAATTAAACTTATTAACTTATAACTCTTAATTATAACTTATTAATTTAATTGTAGTAAAATTTATTTAGCAAACACTTCTGAATAGTGTACCCACTGTTTTTGCATGGTTTTTTATTCTCAAATTTTCAATACGTTTGTTTATACGCATGAGAACTTATTACTAAGAGACAAATTCTATCATTTAGAGGTTCCGTCATTTTAAATCAGTGTTGCGCAGGACCGCTCTGTTAGTATGTTAGTCCGTTAGTTTGTTAGACTGTTTACACGATATCTCACGAACAAATGATCGCAGAGAGGTCAGACCAGTTTTAAAATATTACTTTCGATACTGGCAAGAACCCTATTCATTTACAACATTCGAATTAAAAAACTTCGTAAGTTATTAGAAATTTACTATTTTCTTAACATGGGAGAATAGGACAAAATTTCACTTAAACGTGCATTAAATGGAAACTTTTTACTGTAAAAATATCATACCAGTTTTAAAATATCAGTTTTGATGCCGGAATGAACATCAGTAACTATAAATATGCTACTTTGAAAATTTCGCAAGTTATTGGAAATTTACGAATTTCTTAACATGGCAGTATGGGGCAAAATTTCACATAAACGTCAATTTTGAGAGATATTTTCATCGTAACGATGTCAGACTACTTTTGAAATATTATTTAGGATATTGGCATGAATATCACGGACTATGAATTTTCCAATATAAAAATTTCGTAAGTTATTAGAAATTTACGAATTTCTTAACATGGCAGAATAGGGCAAAATTTCACACAACTTCTCATTAAGATCTTTAAAAAAGGAAATGGAAATTTTTAAAGAAAAATCTTTTTTTTTTTTTTTTTTTTTTTTTTTTTTTTAAGCATTCTGCTCTTAGGATTGAGACAGTATTCATGTTTAGCAGCATTGATAAAGAAGCAACCATGTCCCCTCATGGCAAGTGGCAGTAATGTACATGTTTGTATATATATACACATTATAGTTATTTTTTTCTTCCTGCTAAATTTAATAGAAAAAAGTATCAGATTTGCAAGAAATCTTGACTTCCAGTTTTTGATTTATTTGCATGTTTTAAGAGCTCTAGAATATAATTCGAATATTTTTTTTTAAATGTCTGTCTGTATGTGAAGTAGTTGCTCCTAGAAGTAAATTAGTACCTGTCAGTTACTGAGTTATGTTTTATAATTAAGGGAAAGCAATAATGGGAAAAGAACCCAAAATCCAGAAAATTCCGAAATCCGGAATTCTTCTGGTCCCGTGGGTTCCGGATGATGGGTCCTATACTGTACTATCTAAAAGGATGAGTTTTTATTTATTTATTTATTTATTATTATTATTATATATTTTTTTTTTTTTTGAACTGTTTTAAGCTTTTATTAAGATTTATTTTTAGTTCTGTAATATACATTTAATAAAGTTTAAGCTTTATAAATCAAAGATTGAATTTTATGATGTATATGTTGTTTACATAATTAAAGGCTGTAATTATGGAACCTTCCTCCCTCCCCTAAGTCCTACACGCACAATGTTAAAACAAACTGGCACATTTGGTAAATTTCAAACTTAGTTGGCAAACTTCTTAAACACTTTTCAGTCAAAAACTATAATGCATTTACAGTTTCTAATTTTGCATTTCTTTCCCCCTCCCCTTTTTTTACTTTATTCTATATTCAATAAAAGAAAGTATTGGATTCTTAAAAATTTTCGGCTTCGGGTTTTCGATGAATTTACACGTTTTTAAAGGTCCAGAACACGATTGGGCGATTTTTAGAAAATGTCTGTCTGTGTGTGTGTGTAAATTTTTGGGGACTGTATCCAGTGGCGTAGCGAGCATAACTGGCACCCGGGGTACGATTCCTTTTCGGCGCCCCCCCCCCTTATGATTATGATTTTTTATTTTTATTTTCTGAATTTTGCTTTAAATTTTTGAGTAGTTCTTCGGTCAATATTTGTAAAAGAACGAAATATTTTTCGTTTTTACTGTCCCTTACCGAAATATAGTACAGAAGGGTATCGTTTTTAAATGGAATTTTGGAAATTGATATTGTGAAATTTGCACAACTTGAGGTCCCAAAACAGGTCTTATACTAATGATCTGTATGTGTGTCTGGGATCAGCATATCTCAAGGACAAATAGTAGCAAGAAATGCAATCGGAAAAATCAAATATGGCTATTAAAAATATGCTGTTCATTGGCCCTTTTACTGTTTTGTCTTTAAATAATCATTGCATATGCTCATAACTTTTACATTAAATGAAAATATATACTTAAGAACCTTTTGCTTTTTTTTTTTTTTTTTTTTTCGTATGCTTTTTTTGATTCTACGTCACTAACTTGACCTTCAGTACACAAGTTTTAAAAAACTGATATTTAAAGAAAAATTCTGTTTTAATTTCTAGTAAATAGTTCTAATAAAAATAAATAAATATTAAGTTCCCTAGACCACCGATGATTCTTTCTCCTTTTGTAATAGGATACAATATACTTTTATTTTTTATTTAGAAACAACCGTCCATATTTATAAAATCCCAATAATAATAAAAAAAAAAAAATTTGATCATTTATAGAATAGATTTCTGATAATTTCAAACTGTCGTAGAAGCGTATTGTGCTGCTTAGATAACAAACAACATTAGCTTGCTGGTGTAATATTGGGACGTTATCACAAAGGTCACAGGTTCGAATACTGGCATGATCCCTCTTCACTCTTGTAAATAATAATAATAATTTAGTCAGTCTTAAAAAGTTATATTTTATAAAATTTAATTTAATTACTTGACTGAAAAAGAAAAAAAGTGTAATTAATTTCGTACAAAATAAATAAATAAATAAATAAATAAATAAAAATAAAAAAATAAATAACATTCTATTTGAATTACTCATCCAATAAAAAATTAATATCTAACATACTCTTCCTCCTCAGCTTCCAAAAGAAAATCTGTCAGTGTATGCGATTTCGACACACAAAGCTTAAAATATATAGAATTTTTTAAATGAATAAAATAAATAAAAAAACCAGAAAACCAAATGCAAGTTAGTTTTGTAGTTAAGCACCTAAATAAGACGTGCTACATTGTATAAAATTTAATTTTATTATGATTAGGTTTAATAATAACAAAATAACTTTACTTTTTAGGTTCTTTGATTTTACTCATAAAAATATTAAAATCATCAATTTAAATTAGCCAAAGAAAACTACATTTTAAAATAATAATATTTAATCTCTGTCATAGCCGCCAGTTTATAAGCTTGTTAATTGAAGTTGCTTTAAATTTATTTTATATTTCTAACCTATTTGTACCAAAATGCATATTTATTAAATTTCTATTAATCAAAAATAAAATATGATTCTCCACTGTGAGACTATGAAATTCTTTATTAATAATTATGAAACATTTTAAATGTTCCTAAATTTTTAAGATTATATATATATATATATATATATATATATATAAATTTATTTATTTATTAAAGCAAAATATATAAACATCTATATTCAAAGGCGTGCAGTCAACTCTTTATTTTAGATACTTATATAATTGTTTTAAATAACATACAGCTTTTAAGTAATGAAAAAAGAGGTGATATGTATTATTTGTATTGAGACTTCTTCACATTTTTGTAGGGGAAGAAATAGCCTAAGTGGGTAATCAACTATAAGTTCTAAATATATATATATATATATATATTATTACCGTTACAAAGAATTTCAAGAATTTTATTACGATTATCAAAATATAACCACTGAATGTTTAATTTTATATGCGAAAATTATTTATCATGCATTGTACATTCTTTAATTATTTTATATGCTATGCTGTATAAATAATTTGAATCAATGTTTTTTTTTTTTTTTTTTTTTTTTTTTTTTTTTTTTAAGTTTTAATACACTTAAAATGTTTTTATATTATTTACTGAAATTTCATTTACATAATTAGCGGTATAAACTAGTAATTTGTTTATGTATTTTTTGATTCTCTGGAAGATCTGTTCAATAATATAACTGTATTTTGTGTAATAGTATATTTTAATTCAGTTTCTTATACAATATAAATTAATAATATTATATTACACTCTCGAGTTGAGTTGTATGTAAATCAGAAGGTATGAATTCGGGGCGAGTTCCGAGTCTGAAAACTGTTTGTGGGCCAGATTGAGGCTCTAAGGACATTTTGCGGGTCAAGTTTACGTGGCCCGCGCAGGACTAAGTTAGATAAATCTGTATGAAAGTTAAATAAAAGAATAATATATCAAGAAGTTAAAGTCATGCATCATGCATAGATAATGACTTTCCAACATTACACAATATAATTACGTGAATAAATAAGGGAATATTTGAATAAATTCTGTTTAAAAAAATGAATATATATATATATTTAACATGCGTCAATCATAAATTATAAACTTGTTTTCATATTTGTCAGGAAATTAGCCATTTGTTGAATATGCTATATATATATTGCGACGTACAGTGATCAGATATGAGGAACGAAAATTTTTATTTATGAAGGTATCAATGAAATACGGAAGTGAAAGAAAGCATTTTACAAAAAAGAAATGCTGAAAATTTTAATAAATAAAGAAAAAATAACCTTGAAAATTTCCAAAAAATGTTGTATCTTTATAAAGGGAAAATAAAAGAATTGTGGCAGGGTAAAGTATAGCAAGTTGTTAATATAAAATTACTGTCACTGCCCAACAACTCAAAAAATTTCAATAACGAATTAAAACATGCATAATTTTAATTTGTTTAAAACAAAACAATTAAACACATTAACATTTAATTTTTCATTTAAATAAAAGAAAAAATATATGTACCATAGTTTTTATTTTCTTTATATATATATAAAGAAAGAAAGAAAGAAAAGTAGCAAAATTAAATAAATATGAAAATATGTATGCACAACAATTTTAATAATATTATATAGAATTTTTAATATTAGTTAAATATTACATTGCTGTTGCTTTATTTTACTTTTGTGAGATGAAACAATTGCAAGGTCTAATTTTCCCAATTTATTATTATTTTCTAGTCATACTATAGGTAAGGGGAACTTACGTAATCGTGAAGATTTTTGACATTGATTTCTTCACTTTTTTACACGTTTTGAGGAGTGAGGATTACGAAAATAACAAACTTGATATAGTGTCCAACCGTAGAGTGTATGTTAGAGTGTTAGTCTGTGTACACGATATATCAGGAACATTAAACGCAGATCGGACCAGTTTTAAAATATTACTTATGACACTGGTCGCAAGCCCACAAAAACCTATTAATTTGCAATATTTTAATTTTAAAACATTGAAATTTACAGTTTTATTAAAAGGGGAGAATACGACAAATTTTCGCTTAAACAGGCATTAAAAGAAATATTTTTATTCTAAAGATGTCACACAAACTTTAAAATATGACTTTTGATGCTGGCATGAACATCCTTGACTGTGAGTTTTCTATTTTAAAAATTTCATAAGTTATTAGAAAACTATGAATTACGTAACAGAACAGTAATTTAAAAAATTACTTTAATTAATTAATTAAAAAATAGTGTGAGTATTGCTTCACAACTTTTTTTTTGCTAATACCCATAAATTCGAAAATAATAATATCTCCATTTTCGCTGTATTTTATATAATATATATATACAGTGAAACCTCTCAAGTTGGACACCCTATAAGTTGGACACCCCTCTAAGTTGGACGCTTTTCCTCGGAACGGAATGTATCCATTAACATTATGTCTAACCCCTATAAGTTGGACACCTCTCTAAATTGGACACTTTTTCTTGGAACCGTAGGTGTCCAACTTAGAGAGGTTTTACTGTATATATATATATATATATATTTGATTTATTGCTGTATACTATATATTATTTCTTGCCTTTAAGCTTACACACACACACACATATATATATCAATATTTGCATATTCAATTTATGATTATATATAATATGATTCTTCTTTCGTAAATATCAAATTCATTTAAATTTATTAAATTATAATTCATTAATGAAAGGTAAATCGACTAAAAGTTATTAAACAGCCAATTTTTTTCATTTATAAAGACGACAGAACTGTTTTTCCGGTGTTTTTTTTTTCCGCTTACATCATAGAACATAATGCAATGGCAATCTTTTGTGAACCCCCGCACACAAATCAGTTGCAATATTTATACAATTTCCAGTAGACAGCATGTTAAACAAAGTACAAAATCACTATCAAACATTGGATAGTCTTAAAATGCTAAGACAAATGAAAATTCAATTGTACTGATTTTTAATTATAGCCTTATTGAATTTAAATATTTTTTGTGGCCCTGTAAACCTCTGTAGAAAAAACATGAAAATGTCATATTTTTTACATCCCTGAAGTTTCAGGGTAATTCGTCAGGTATTTATTCTAGATATTTAACAAAACATCTAAATTCGAAAGTATCCGGTGATTCAGTCATGCCATTTATAGCAAGATAATAATGTATCATCTAATTAATTTTCAATACTTACTCTTATTGAGGATGAACAGGATGACTGCTGTTTATCTTCATGGGTATTCGGTGAATTTGAAGAACTCGAAATGATGAAATTTGGCATTTTGGGAATTATTTTTCGTACAAGATCATTTCTTTTTGCTAATTCAAGTGCTCTTTTCTTACGATTTTCAGCACCACTAACTTTTTTTTTTTTTTTTTTTTTTTTTTTAAGAAATCATGATTATTTTACATGAAATATTAAAATTATAACTAAAAAATATTTCGAAAATTTAATGTTCGGTTTTTAAACACAAAATATATTCGATAGAATTTTGCTAATGCTAAAGGCTTATCTAAACCACCCAAAAGGGCATATTGCTGCGAAAGCATGCTAATAAAACTATCTTGTATAAATCTCCATTCTCCAGTAGTTTTTTTTTTTTTTTTTTTTTTTTTTTCGGCCGAAAGGTTGTAAATCGGACAGTTGTCATTGATCTCTATGCCATTAGTAGCTACCCCCCGCAACGTGTTTTTGATATTTGGCTTTCTTCGACGAAAGATCTTATCAGTCCTGTTATGGTATGGGTCATCCTGTCTTTTCTTGTTAAAGTTTCGGCAAACACTTTCTTTTTCTCTTTTTAAAAATAATGGGTGGTCGGTATTCCTTTAAATGCAAGAAGAGAAAATTGTACGATTGCTGTTATAAATCTAGGCGACATGAGATCGGGTGCGGAGGAAGGAGAAAGCGACAGCTGTCGTGAAAGGCATGGTTTTTCTTCAATTACGTTTTTATCCTGAATGTAGAATAACAGATTTGCAGGGGAATTTGTACCCGTTATCGTGTATCTTTCATAAAATATTCTCTAATTCAGGAAAAATAAAAATATAATGGAAAAGTGAATTTGGAATATGAACTTTTTTCGGTTGTTTTAAAGATGAAAAAAAAAAAAAAAAAAAAAAAAAAAAGCATGGGGGTAGAAGTGTGAAGTATGGAAATGGTTTAAAATAGTGTTATTACTCTTTTAATTTCTTTGAGAAAATTCGAAAATAGAAATTCTGGCTACACATAAAAATTATTAAAACATACAACCTGAATACAATTATTATTATTTTTTTTTATTTTTAAATAGTCTTTTTAATCGAACAATGACAATAATAAACAATATTAATAAATAATTCTTGTGGGAAAGAAAGTGAGAAATATAGATGGATTTTATAAGAATAAAAAACAGTCTAGGATATTTGTACTCCATCTCTTTCTCTCTCTCTCCCCCCCCCCCTCCCCGCCCATGGATTACTTTTGAGCTATACACTGATTCTTTAAGAACAACTGTCGCTATGTACCATTTATTACGAAAAAAAAAAAAGAAAAAGAAAGAAAGAAAGAAGAAGAAGAAAATAAAGAATGTTTTTGGTTAAAAACATAACTATAATTTTGAATACGAATAAATAAATAATCATAACCTAGATATTATATACAATTTAAGAATAATTCTCAGGTTCAGGAATCTGTAGTTATTTGAATTTCATCCTGAAGACGAATATTATAAATTGCTTTCGGTTAATAAGAATTTTTTAACTTTAGAATATCTTTCACATACATTAAAATTCAGTTCTTAAATAAATAAATAAATATATATATATATATATTATTGACTTGTGGTTCATTCACGCCCCCCCCCCCTTAAAAAAAAAAAAAAAAAAAAAAAAAAAAACAATATTTAAACATTTTCATATTGCCAAACTTTTAGTGGAAAACATGGGAAATATCCTTTAAACTTCATAAATTTTTGTTGCAATTTTAGTGCACTTTATAAATACTACTTTTTGTTCTGTAAACTTAAAAAAAAAAAAAAAAAAATAGAAGGAGAGATTGACAGTGTATAGAAAGGGGAATGTGATAAATTCTGTTACATAAGTTAATGTGTAATTATGACATGTGTAAAATAAAAAGAAGGCATCCGTATGCATTCTTAAAGTGAGTGTGTGGTATGGTGCTGACAACCTATTCTAAGGATACTGGCTTGGCACTGGGATTTCCTCCTCCTGGATGGAGGCGGTCTTTCTGAAGTATCCTAGCACGTATTCTGGTGAGTTTCAGAGAAATCCGCGGAAAGCTTCGAACGGCTAGAGCGACGAGCCCGAACTGGATTCGAACCCGGTACTCCCGGTCTATCAAATTCGAAATAAAATCTCTAAAACACTGGTGGGGTTTTTCAGCTGCAGAAAAAAAAAATATGCTAGAAAAGGAATTTTTGACAGACTTGAGGGTGAATTCGGCTGACAAGATAATGGCACCTGTCAACTCATTTGCACTGTATTGAGAAATACATTGTTTCAGTTCAGCCGCTCCATCACCGTGGGAAATTGACAGCATGCTTCTTTCACCCGAATTATGAAATTTGATCTAAACTACTTTTATCTTTCACAGTTTTCACAAAAATACAAAATTATAATTAATTAAATATTATGATAGATAATATTTGTTTCATGAATGTATTAAAGCATAAACTTCAATTTCTTCATTCACCAAAATAATATTGTTTTGATACCAGCATAGGAATAGCTTGCGCTCCCCCTTTTCCCTACACGTCGTATTTTATTCTGATGGTGCCTATGTGTAGTAACACATGTTACATACGGTCAGGGTATAATCCGTATAAAGAATGCGTTACGGAACTATTGTATGTCCATTTGCTTCAAACCAATAAGGGACGGTAAATAACATGTCAAAGGGGGCCTAGAAAGCATTCTTTATAAACAATGAAAAAAAAAATATATATATATATCGACCTGCATACAACTTTTATTTTAGTCACCATCTTTTTTTTTTATGTCATTTTAAAATTTTTGGCGCCCTTAGGCCCGTGCCTCACGGGCCTGAGCCTAAATCCGGCACTGGGTAAAATCTAAGAAATATGTATCGTCTTTATTTCTATTCAGTTTAACAATATCCGGTCAGTAATAGCTCTTGTGGATACTCATTTGTAATCTCCCTATTAGAGGATTCTCAGAATGTACATGTTTAGCCTAAACAAGTGTTGTCTGAAACTTTCCAGGAAGTCGACCCTCAGTCGGAAGGTTTGTCTTCCCATACATCTTCCTTAATTGATTGGCGAGTTTTACTAGCAGTAATTTTCCCCAACAATTCAGATTATTTTTCTTAAAAAAATAAATCCTTTTATAAAAATATATCTGTCTGAAACTACTTTTTTTTTCTTTTCGTGCTTCATTTTAATGATTCAAGCTGTGTGCAAACATTACTTATAACACATTTTATAGGACAAAACAAGAAAGAAAATATTTAATTATATTACATATTAATTTAAAGTATACTTCCCAGAAATCGATCAAATCAAAAAGGAAATGTTCCGGGAAAACTTGTTTGTCTTGCAGGTCATTTGACGCCCCTCTGCGAGAGGCGCCCGGGGCATGATAACCCCCCTCGCCTCCCCCCCCCTCGCTATGCCACTGACTGTATCTCAGGAACTACTGCCCAGAATTACATGTAAATTTATATGCAGATGTACCTTGACTAAAATTAGCGCCTACGAAATCTTGGTATCAATTTCTTAACAGGTGGCGCTGCTAGGCCGCGATTTTCCCAGTTTCATGGAAGGCTATATCTCAAGAAATGCTGCACGAAATTGCATGTAAATTTATTTGCGGACGCGCTTTGATCCAGATTAGTGCCTATCAACGTGATCATTACTCAACATGTGGCGCTGCTATACCGCGATTTCTACAATTTCAGGGAAGGCTATATCTCAGGAACTACTGCACGAATTTGCATATATATTTATATGCAGATGCACTTTTTCATTAAAATCACTAAGAAGGTAATATAAAAAAAATTATTAACTTTCAATCTGCTCCTGGACTCCCCCTTCCTCCAGGTATATACTAAGTGAAAATGGTAACAATTTAATTGATTGGAATTTCTAAAAATGTATTATGAAATAATTCTTTAAATTTATTGTTTAATGTTTATTATTTTTGCGATTTGCAAATTGCAAAAATGCCCTTTTTTCCTGTGCCCTTTTTTCCGGGTGCACTTTTTATGAGTGCCTTTTTTTCCCCGCGCCATTTTTTCCGGGATCCATTTTGCACAATTATTCTCTTTTCTGTCCATTTCTTCTTCTACTTTCCTTTTTATATTTCAGACAGAAATATTTAATGTGAGTTTGAGCTTGAATTGCTTTTTCACGCTCAAGTTCGTGAAAAAAACGAGTTTCGCTCAACTCAAGTTCATAATTGAAAAAACGAGCGAAGTTCAACTCAAAACTCAAAATTTTTGAGCTACGCTCATGAACGCGTTCAAATGAACGCGTTCGTGCACAACACTGGTTGAAATAGCCTTATTTTCCCTTAAAAACGCATTAAAAAGCCCCAGTAATGCAGGTAATGGATTTGGCGCCAAATTTGGCGACTTTCTAGAGTTTTCTCGAAAAATCTGGGTTCCATGGAACAGTATATAAGGAGCGCTTTTCGCCAAGGCAGTGAGTCAGAGTCAGTTCAGTTCAGATCTCAGCCAGCTTCGCTAGTGCTTGCATTGCTCTTAAGCCTCTTTGAGAGAGACTTGCTTCAAGTGTTATTGGTATACAGTTTGTACTGTGGATTTGCTATTGACAGCTGTTGTTTAAGCTGTGGTTACTGCTTGAATTGAAGCTGATAATTGGTTTATTGACCTGTATTTTTCTGGAACTTTCTGTGAATAAATTACTGAATTTTTGTACGTTTGGCCTTTCATTCTCAGACAACTCACGAACCCCCCAAGTACGCAACAATACGACTCGCCTAGTATACGACTCGCTATGCATTAAATGCATTATCGCATTTAGGGAGTGTGAACATCGCATTTAGGATATAGTACCTTAAATGCGACAAAAATTTCCTAAATGCGACGCTGGTATATATTTTCATAAATTATTGATAGTTTTTTAATTTCTTGAAAACAAATGACACAAAACACTAGTTTAGAACTATGAGTATAATATTCAACCATTTTTTCTTTCTTTTCATAATTATTTGTTTACTAAAATGTCATAAGTTTCCTAAATGCGATAAACTTACCAAAAATCACGTCGCATTTAGGCACAATGACCTTATTCTTCAGAAGCATAAAACGCGGCTAATAAAAAATTACAAAAAGCAAATGTCTTTAGCCATTTCAATCAAAACCAAGAATTACAGAAATTTTGATTATAGGAATTGATCTAACTGGTTGTAATCACATGAAACTTTAGTTTTCGCTAATATTTCAGTAGTTTTTGATGGAGAAGCCTGATTTTAAATAACCATAACTATATACACGAAGCGACCAAAAAAAAAAAAAAAATGCCGCACTGCAGAAGAAATGAGGCGGTTCCACATTGCGGGCCAGCGGGCACGGCCTCACCTAATTTTTTTATAGATTAAAATAGTAATAATAATAATAATAATAATAATAATAATAATAATAATAATTTTGTTTTTTATAACTGTTCAAAATCATATATACAATATAACTACGTGTATCTAACTTTTTCTTAACCTTCTTTCATTATCATTTATTTGTCAATATATTTTTTCAGCTGTCACAAATCACTAATGACTGACCGACTTCTACTTCCCTTCCTTATCTATGAGAATAGAGCCGTTTTCAGTCGGCCCGAATTTGGCGTGTTTATTTGTACAATTTATTCTACTAGAAAATCGGGTTAACATATTTGGCGATGAACTGCTTTATCAGTGTAAGCACGCTGTAATTTTCTCGTCGATGGGCCAGCAGAGTTCTGCCCTTTGGAACAAAACTATAGGGAAAAAACTGTCTGTTAACCATGCAATTCACGGATAATATTTGGTGACTTCTGCATTACGTTTTTTTTTTTTTCTCATTCATTTTTCGGTGATTTTTTTAGAGTTACATATGACAGTTTAAAATTTTAGTGTTTAAAAAAAGAAATCTGGTAATAGTCAAAAATATTTTCTAGACTAGCCTTTGAGGTAAAAGCTTGTATAAGAATTTAAGACCTTTTTAACTAAAGTGTTTTGAATTTAAATGAGGGGGGGGGGATAAAAATAAAAATAATATGCGATTTTTTTTCCCTTCAGAATGGTGTATTAAAACTTTTAAGTAAATAATTTTTAAAATTTTTAGATAAATAATTAATGGATTTACATGGAAAAATGGATTAAATAGCAGCATAAAATTGTGATTTATTATTATTATTAAAGGACTTTTCTTTTAAATGCGATTTAATAGAAACATCCGCAATGTTTCTTTTTTCTTTATTTTATTTTCTTTATTTTTTTCTTTTTCTTTCATTCTTTCTTTTTTTTTTTTTTTTTTTTTTTTTTTAAGATGATAGTCCGTTTTATTTCTTTATTTATTAAAAGTTAATTTAAATTATCTAAAATTAAGCTCTTAAAGTGGTAAACATACTTTTTTTTTTTTTTTTTTTTTTTTAAATATGCATCCACATTACATTAATCATGACTTTCTAAATTCCAATATAACATCTTACAGATTGGTTAAGGTTTATTTTATTTATTTTTTAAGATAAGGAACATGAATATAACACTTGAAATTCTATAATTAAAAGATTTAGGGATATAATTAGCGTAATCTAAATAATATTACACTTTGAGACATTTGAATTTAAATTTTAATGGTGTGTGTTAGGGTTAAAGCCAGTTGACTAAAAGAGGGTCCTAGACCTGAGTGGTGTACTCTCTTTAGAAAGTCTTTTTAAGTGTTACATAGCCCTTTTTATTTGAGTTTTGGAGAAAACCATAGTAAACTCCAAATGTATATGTCGACGAAAGCGATCTGGTATCGAACTTGGCAATTTCCGTGTACTAGCGTCCAGATATTTAAATTTTGATATTCCATTGATCAGAACATTGCAGAATTTTTCAATTGTATTTATAAAACTTTAATTTTTGAGATAATTTTATGCAATGTTTTCCATAGTGTTGAATTTAAGATTCGCCATCATAAAGAAAAAAAAAAAAAAAAAAAAAAAAAAAAAATCCGAAATTTCGTTTTACATCCCATTTTATTAATGTTTGTTTTCATATTTGAATAATGAATAGTATTAAAGTTAAGTTACGCATCATACGATGGATCGAGCCCCACCTGTGAAAATTTGCACGAGCCGCCACTGACATAAACTATTATTTTTAGACGTAATATAATAAACATACACTTTGTATTCTATCATGATTTATTATATGAAATAAACAAGTTCTATTTTAATGTATGAAATAAAACTATATATTTGTTAGATCTAAGCAATTATTCAATAAAAATATGTATTCTGGATTGGTTAATTCCGCCGTTGTATGGAATTACTGCTTTAATGCGCAATGGCATAGTATTTTACAGTTTTTTAACGTGAAACACAGAAATTTCCCTGTGCAAAATATCATAACTTTTTTTTTAGTTCTTTCAACGTTGTAGGCTACAAGTTTCTAATCCCCACCCTATTTTTTTGACTAAACATTTTTGAGCGGATTGAGATTAGGACAATTTTCAGGTCTAATAAAGAAGAAATCTTGCGATAATCTTTGTGGGATTTAATTTTAAGTAAAAAAAGTTATGATAACTTACAAAATTACAGATGCTTATGAGAATGGATAAGAAATTTTAACAACTGGAATCAAATAAATGTATCACAAGCGCCATATAACAAGGTGCATTATCATCTTGAAATGCTGATTATGGAAGAGTCTGAAATACCCACAAAGTTGTCGGTCAGGTATCAATTTTTTAAAGGCCAAGTTTTATTTTGGGTTAATTGATCCCTTAAACATGAAAATTTGCAAGAATCACCGAAAAATTATGCATTTTCATACTGTAATATATGGGGAATTTGTCATTGTTTTAAAAGTGCGATTTTCATTAAGTCAGTCACATTTTCGTAATCAGATCTCCTTGTTTCCGTCAGTTCGAAATAAGTTAAACTTGACTCATCAGAGAGAAGAACTTCAACTTAATAATTATTTGAATTTATTTTATATTTTTTTAACCCTCTAATGTCTTGATTTTCTAATTATTTTCGTTGAGAATGAATTTTTCCTGATTTTCTGGCAATTAAACCTGCTTTGTTTAATTGTTATTTCACTGTATTTAGATAAATTATGTTACTTAACACTTTTTCTGAATCCCTTTTAAATTCTAAATGTAATACAAACTGATTTTTTAAGCGCTGGCTTTTTAACTTGCGGTCATCTCGACTGGATGAGTAACGTGGCCGCCTGAGGAAAAATGGGAAGTTTATACAACCAAAAAAATATTATATCTTGCTAAAAACCAGATTAGTAATATTTTGTTAACATTTAATCATTTTGACATCCCACGTATTAAAATATTTTTTTTTCATTTTTGCTCTAAAATTAATTTTATTTTGTGGTACCTTTGCCTTATTCCTGCTATTTTTGAAATGCTTTCTAAAATTTCAATTTTCTGAACAATTGCATCTTGTTTTAACACTTGGCTCAATCCTAAATTGCACGCGGAACACAACGTAATAAAATCTGTTCAAAAATTTACTTTTGAAACAATAAAATTAGCGATTACAAAAAAAAAAAAAAAAAAAAAAAGGAAAACATCCAAGAACAACTTTTTTTTTTTTGTCACTTAGTGTATATATATATATATATATATATATATATATATATATATATATATATATATATATACATGACACACGGCAGAGTCTGACTGTCGCAAGCGGAAGAACAAACGAACTCCGTGACACTCAGCTGAAATACAAACGAAAACACGACTTTTATATATATACGGCTATTATAACGGCTATTATATATATACGGCTATTATAACGACATTTATATATATACGGCTAATTTGATATCAAAGAAAATTGAGAATTCCGACATTTAATATCTCAAGAAATAAGCGATTGTTATTCTCATTTTTTCAAAATAATCTTCTACATTTTGTCTGATCCCACCCTGAAATTTCTCCTTATCTACATGAAGTACATTTTGAGATCTGAAATAGTATATTTAACTTGGAAATTGGGCAGTCGAATGGTAGCACAAATTACTGCTCAGGACTTTTTTTTAAAAAATTGATATATGATGTTAATCGCTTTTATCGGAGGAGACTGACATTTTACTTTTTCTCACCAAAACTCTTGTTTTTTGTATACATTGATTTAAAATGGAACTATATAGTACTCCGTCATGTACGCCATTCCTTCTGCATTTTTTCACAATGGCTGTAATACGTTCTGTTAGGCTTGGATTGGCTGGTTGATCAACCAAATAACTTAAATGCAGTTAATAAAATATTTTCATTTTTTTTAACGAATATATATATATATATATGTATATATGGTTTGTTTTAAATACTTATTTTATATAGGGAAGAGTGTTGTACATTTGAACACTTTTCACATTTTAATTTTTAACTTCTACAATTAAAGTTAGATTTACTTTCTAAAGACAGTATTTACATAACATGACATTCTTCTTCATAATATATATTTTTTTAATTCAAACAGTTTGAAAATAAAAGACTGACAGTCAATTTAAGTAGGAAGTGTATTTTGTACCAAGGTACAACACCATGTTGTACCTTGGGACGGGCTTCATGATTCATGTAAATCTTCACCTGAAACAGTTTTATGCAAATAAGTAAAAAAAAAAAAAAAAAAAAAAAAAAAATGTATATTTTAAGACATTAAATTAAAAACGCACTTGCAGATGCATTACACAAATAATAATAAGTTTGAAAGTTCAAGCCTTATTCATGAGAAAACCAAGTATTGATTATGTGACATTATATGGTGTAAAGTCAACTGTGATATTTCTCATTAAGACATCAGTGGAAATTTAACACTCAATGGCTGATGAAGTATCATAATAATTTTCAGATCCATAAATAAATTTGTTGCTGTTCACTAAGCAATTTAACTTTAAATATTTCATGGAAGAATCTCCACTTCTTCAGATCAATGACTTAGAGAAGGTCTATTCTGGGGGTTCAAACATAGAAGTTAATAGTTTTATTATTATTATTATTTCAGATGCATTTTTAAAAATAATATCTTTCTTTATCTATTTTTTGTTTAATATATGTGTGGTTTGATCATAATACTGTCATCTGTACTTGATAAAACTGGTTTATCAACATCAGATTTTGAACGGCGAATTTTTTTGTGGAGGTGGTCCTTTTTCAAAAGTTTTCTGCTATGCAGCTTCAACTTCAACTTTTACTGGAGTATAAGTTAAATACAAGATTTTGCTTTCCTTCTACTGCAATTGATTTTTCAAGCTGAAGCTTTGGAAAATGCCCGAATCATTATTCGAGATGTCACATCTAGAGAATCGGAAGATTAAATTGCTGCACATAAAGCATTTAACTCATTTGTCCTATTTACTGTAGTAGATTCAGCAGCTTCGCTTACAACACGTCAGTTGAATTAATTGGTTTATCTGTTACATATGAAGTTATACTAAAAGATTACTAATATTAATTAGTATATTAAATTATTATTGTTAGAATGTTATATTAATACATACTAAAATACATGTTTATACTAAAATAACACCCAAGTTATTGAGAACCATGAGCATTAAATATGTTATTCCTTGGGACATATAAACTGACTAAGCCTCTTTAGATGAAATTACATAAAAATAACGGTTATTATTTCGTTAATTCGTAACAGTATTCAATCGACGTTATTCCCAACACTAACACACCATAATCTTCAAGGAGTCGGTCGACCTGGTGTCGACTGTTTAGCGCTCTGGCCCTCAGATGGCAAATGCAGAATTCAAAAACCAGGTAATACATGAAATACGTAGAAGTTTGGAATCTAAATCAAGAGGCAGTTCCTGTTCTAATTTAACCGTTTTATGCAGAAGTTAATAATGGAACGAAAAATCAAAACAATTTTCAAGAGTCAACTAAAATGCTCCTAGCAATATGAATACTCTAATTTATGACACAAAATTAAAAATATGTTTAATACAGAATTTTTAGACTGAATTCTATTATTACTTTACTATTATATGTATATTTTCATTTTACATTATTTAAAACACATTTTATTATTATTATTTTTTTTAAAATAGAAACTGTGAGGTATAGCAAAGTTAGCGTAACGCTACAAACGAAGTTTGCACTTTATGAACAACACGTGAATGTGAAGAATTTAGGATTCAGTTGATTAATAGAGTTAGTTCTTATGATAAACGCAATTGTAATTTGCCATATGCTAATAGCTTAGAAAGTGAGATAGATAAAAAGCGATGTATTTCATAGTGAAGATATAGAGGAAGGTAGCTGCTTGGAAGAGAGTTAGTATAAGGTTAGTTGTTAGTTGGGGGTTAGTAGGTAGCTGCTTAGGGGAAGCAGTAAGAGGCGGCTTGGAAGGAAGTTAGTTGTTAGTAGGAGAGTATATAGTAGGAGATAGTGGGATATAGTAAGTCGAGTAGTATAGCGGGTAAGGGAATCCTCCCGCTATCGAAAGATTACTAAGTCGTGAGAGTTAATGAATTTAAATGAAGTAGTTGAGATTATTGGTGGTTAATTAAGTAAAGTTAAAAGTGTTTATGAAGGCTGCCCTTTAAGTTATAATTGTATTAAAGGAGATTATAGTCCAACCCCACCTTTTTATTTAAGCTCAAAATAAAAGCTCTATATTTATTTTATAAATCTGACTTTGTCGTTATTTCATTATCTAATTCAGTAAAGTCGAATAAGCATAATTCAAGTCTCGTGCTCATAATTTCATTAAGTAATTAAGCTAAAATCCTAAGTTAACAGCATAATGGCCCACACACGTTCGTCACAGTGGCGCCCAAATCAAGTCGAAACCCGCCCCGAGCCAGTATTCTTTGATGGCACTACTAGTGTGCTTCAATTTTTTGAGAAGCTTGAATATTTTTTTAACTTTTATAAAATTGAGATTGCCGAGAAATATGGTTGATTAAAGTTTTCCTTAAAAGGTGAACCACGACAGTGGCATAATTTAATCGCCTGCCATTCACTTGGCCCAAATCCAACCTATGACGATTTAAAAAGTAGAGTGATAAGTCTCTTTGCCACTCGGTATGATAGATTAAGATTGGAGCATAACCGTTCCACCCCCCCTCAAGAACGTCAATGGGAAGTGGTAGTAAAGGCAGTAGAAAAACCACAACGAGTTATTAAGGCACAGGAAGCAAGCTCGAGTACATTAAATCAACCTAAAACTGGCGATGAAAACGTTATTTCTAGTGGCAAAATCCAAACGCAAGTTAATGCAAACGAGCAAACTTCGCTTTCAAACAGCGATACTGATGAATCTAAGTCTGTTTTTCAGCCTTTGGATACGGATAAAAAATCCGACAAATTATCTAATGTTGCGACGGAGGTTGTAAAAGAAAATACAATTATGATAACTGTGGCTGCTGAAACCGTTAAACGGAGCGACAGTGACAAATCATTAAATATTGCGGTTAATCTTTGTAACCCGCCTTTAGATAACAGTTTTGAATCTATGCAGCTGACAGAGTCGGTTGTTTCTAATGAGAAATTGCACGTAAATGGTGAAAATGACCCGCCGACTAAAGTAAAAGAAAATGAGGTTATTTTAAAGAAGGTAATTTCAAAAGTGCATTTAACCTCTTGTGAAGTCTCTAGACCATCTAGCAGCCCTGCATTCGAAAGCACAGAGCGAACGCAGTCTTCTGTTGTAACTATGAACAGTGACAAGGTGACAGGCTCGAAACCCCCTCAACACAAGGATCAGATTCCAGGTTTAAAACATCCTCCGGATAGTGACCAGGCGCCAGGTTCGAAGTCTCCTCAGGACAGCAACCCTGCAACGTCTGACCTGAATCTGCAAGCCACCAGCACTGAAATCTCTACAGCAACTCTACAGGCCAGTCTGACTCGCATCTCTTATTTTGCTGATATAAAGGAATCTATATGTCAGGTGCTATGGTTTATTATTTTTTCCGTTATAAACTGTATTTCTAGCAGAGCAGTTATGAAATCTACGACATGTAGTAAAGCCTTCTGGACTTTCAACTATCATCTGAAAGACATGAACTTTCTAAAATTTCAAAAATCAAAATTTAAACTTTTAGCATGCACTTTCAACTCCGGACATTTCATGTTTTGTTTACATGTCATAATTTTTTTCTGTATATAATACATTCATGTATGTACTTTCATGTTTTTTTTATTCATAGCCATCACCAGCAGTGATTAGTACGATAAAAAAAAATTTCCCTTCCCTTTGTATATAAAATTCCTCCCTCTAGTTTTTTACATGATCTATATGTATTTACTCTAATGTTTTTTTTTTATTCACAGACATCAACGGCGGTTTTAAAAAAACTTTTTTGAACAATTTTGGATATATATTCCTTATCTATATTTTTGCTAAATGTCTTGTAAATTGTATAAAATGAATATTTCTTATTGTAGACTTTTGTATGCTACTAAAAGTCAATGTATGTATATATTAGTATGGGGTTAAAAAGAAATTTTTTTAGCTATTTTGCATGTAAGTTTGTGTGTAACGACTAACCTTAATAAACTAACAATTTAGTTTTTTCCGTATGCAAATAGCTAGGTGGAAAATATTGCTTATCTATAAAATTAATGTGATTTATCTATATATAAGTTGTAGTGTACCTTCTATTTTGATTTATACGTTAAAAAGAGTTTTAATTTTAGAAATACTATGATTCTGATGTCCAGTCGCTTATTCTGACTCTTAATCTGAAGTCCAATCTGATGAAATGCAGAAGGGGTTATTTCTTGGAAGCATGTCAGCTATTTTTCTTTTCGAAAGCAGAAAGTGCTTTCTTGGAAGCATGCCAGCGGAATTCTTTCAAGATCAATCTGATAGTGGACGACTGGATTCCTTTTTCTTTTCTTTTTTTTTTTTTGACGCACTTTCAAGTATTTTTCCTGGCTGATGATCTGGACCTAGACTGGTCTTCAATGCCTGACATTTAAAGTTTTCTCAATAAAAATTATTTTAATATTACAAGGTGCTAAAGTCAAGAACTTAATGTTACAAGTTAATTTGAATAATTAATGATCGCATTTTTGTTTAAGCGATCCTTTTTGTACTAAAATTTTTTTCAATTCATAAAATTTTTCCTTTCCATTTTTTAAGGAAAGAAGTGCTGTAATCCCCGCTGTATAACGTTGGACTATATATATATTTCACTAATTTTGGAGCCCAAAGGGTTTTTCGTCGTAAATCTTCTTAGTTTGAGCTTTAACATTTCTTATTTTTCTAAGTGAACGGTTTTTTAGCCCGGTGCTCTTATTTTTTTTTTTTTCATTATTAGATTTTAAAAGCCATTAGTTATTGTTGGGCAGTTTAATTTAAATTTTCACCTCTTTT
The DNA here is from genome assembly GCA_963930645.1 of Salticus scenicus. Classification (NCBI taxonomy): domain Eukaryota; kingdom Metazoa; phylum Arthropoda; class Arachnida; order Araneae; family Salticidae; genus Salticus; species Salticus scenicus. The sequence goes on along the minus strand of OZ005652.1, from coordinate 136,044,383 downwards.
TCTCAAGTATTATGGAGTTTAATTTTAAACAGTAAGTTACTGCAACTAATTTTTATTTGCATAGCAATATTTTAAAATTTGCATGGGTAAAAACCCGTTGGGGATTTTTACGTGAATTTTTTTTTTCTTTTGGGGAGGAACTGTGAGGTATAGCAAAGTTAGCGTAACGCTACATACGAAGTTCGCACTTTATGAACAACACGTGAATGTGAAGAATTTAGGATTCAGTTGATTAATAGAGTTAGTTTTTATGATAAACGCAATTGTAATTTGCCATATGCTAATAGCTTGGAAAGTGAGTTAGATAAAAGGCGATGTATTTCATAGTGAAGATATAGAGGAAGGTAGCTGCTTGGAAGAGAGTTAGTAGAAGGTTAGTTGTTAGTTGGAGGTTAGTAGGTAGCTGCTTAGGGGGAAGCAGTAAGAGGCGGCTTGGAAGGAAGTTAGTTGTTAGTAGGAGAGTATATAGTAGGAGATAGTAGGAGATAGTAAGTCGAGTAGTATAGCGGGTAAGGGAATCCTCCCGCTATCGAAAGATTACTAAGTCGTGAGAGTTAATGAATTTAAATGAAGTAGTTGAGATTATTGGTGGTTAATTAAGTAAAGTTAAAAGTGTTTATGAAGGCTGCCCTTTAAGTAATAATTGTATTAAAGGAGATTATAGTCCAACGCCCACCTTTTTATTTAAGCTCAAAATAAAAGCTCTATATTTATTTTATAAATCTGACTTTATCGTTATTTCATTATCTAATTCAGTAAAGTCAAATAAGCATAATTCAAGTCTCGTGCTCATAATTTCATTAAGTAATTAAGCTAAAATCCTAAGTTAAAGGATCATGACGACCTCACGTTCGTCACAAAACATTCGGATCAATACAAAATTATAGCAATAAACTTGCCCATAATTATAAGAAATATTATATTGTTTAAATTGTTATTTATAAGTCATAAATTTTAAAATCATATTTATTTTTATTTTAACTACATATATATTTAGAAAAAACACGTTTGTTTAATATTAATAAATTATATTTTAATGTATATTTATCTTTCGTTATAATGATTTTTTTTTCACAGCACGCTTTAATATTTGCTCTTACTTCTGATTGCGTTCTACGTTTTACTAGAATTTATATGAGTTTAATTTTAGTTTTTATTGAACATCTTCTTATTTAGTAGAGTGTTTTAACATATTTTATTATAATTTATTTTATTATAATTTATTTTATTATAATTTATTTTTTAAACATGATGTTAGTCTATACATGGCATTAGTTACAGATATATAGATAGAAAGAAAGAAAAGTGGATAGATATAAAGTTTCGCGCAGTGTTGGGCATAATTGATTAAAAAGTAATTGAATTACAATTGAATTTCAATTATAATTATTTTACTGTCAGTCAATTAACAAGTAACTGATTACAAATAAATTGAATTACTTATTCAATTTATTTGTAATAGTTCAATTTATTTGTAATCAATTACTTGTAAATTGATTGACAGTAAATTAAGTATAATTGTAATTCAATTGTAATTCAATTGCTTTTTAATCAATTATGCCCAACACTGGTTTCACGACCTAAAAACACAATTACACATTTTCAAAAGAAGCTGTTAACTTTGAGCTTTAAGAATATGAATAAAAATAATTACAATTGAATAAAAAGAGAATAAAGAAAAGAGCACAATCTGTAACAGCATTGTAAAAATTCGTTTTATACGCAAGGATAAGAGTTTATATTCTGTTTATATTGGATTTAATTTGAAATTCAAAACTATATGAAGAAAAATGCCTCATTGCAGAATACAAAAACTCCATTTAAATAGATAAGGAGGCCATGTAACAATAGAATAATAAACAGGTAACAAAAGAACAAGAACAACAGCTAAAATAATAATGAAGATGAAAATAAAATATTAAAATTAAATGTTAACCGTTCATATGAGGACCTATACCTGTTGTCTAGCAATTCATTATCCACCATAAAGATTTCCGGTAACCGCTGGTCCTACTTCAAGAGGTTCAGCGTCCAGTACTTAATCAATTTTACATAGGTCATAGTTTGAGGTAGAGAGAATTCCCAATCTGCTCATATCTAAACTTTAAATAGTGAATATTTTCCCATAAATGCCTTTAAAAAAATATATGTATAAAATTAAAAAAAAAAAAAAAAAAAAATTGAAATTTATCCTTTGATAATAACATTTTTGGAACTTGACATATTGCCAAAATTTGTTAATGAAATTAAGTTTATAGCTTCCTTTGATTATTATTATTATTATTATTATTATTATTTTGCTTAAAATTTTAGAAGATGGTGTGCAATATTGTAACTGAATGGCTAAATATTAGGAAATGGCTAAATATTAAGTTTTATAACTAAAATGAAAAATCTATTAAATGGATTTATCAAAATAGTATGAGAAACTAATTATAATTCAAATTATATTTTATTAGGAAATACAGCTGAAAATGACATTTCTAAAATCGAATTAATTTACAACAGTAAGAGAGGACACCATATAGATATTGAAATAAATTGCAAATACCAAATATTAAATAAAAAGCTTTTCTTGAGTCCTCGCGTTATTTATTATGTTTTTTTTTTTTTTTACTTGTCTTTTAGAATACATTTTTGGTGGTGAGCCAAACGATGCATTTCCTTTCAATTACTTTCTGCCAAGATAATATTTGATTCAACTAAGGCGTTAAAATTGAAAGGATTCATTTTTGAATTTGTTTAATATTTCACTGGATGTTACACATTGTTGTAACAAAGATGACATTCAAATACTAATTTTTGGACGCGTTCCAAACTACGTTGTAGTTTCCATTTACAAACTATCTTCTTTATAGTGTGATCCATTACTTTAAAATGCTGTATGAGATTTAAAAATAGCGTCTGTGAATTGGGTCAAATACGAGAAAACAATTTTCTTTGAAATAAGTTTTCGTTATATAAGCTGAACATATATATATATATATATATATATCATTATTATTTCGTGTTTTCGTTGAGCTTCATTTCAAAAAATTTCTATAGAAGCATGTTATTGTTTTGTACGGAAATACTGGATTAATATATACTATATATATAAATAACTATTTGTTTATAAACCTAAATCTGCGGTTTTTGCTCATAATCTGTAAAAAATGAGCATCAATAATTTTATTTGATTACATAAAAACAGGCACTCAAAAACACGATTTAATAAAATGTTTATTCAAATACTTATGTATCATATTAACAAAAATGGTTTTTATAAATAATATAGTATTAACAAAAAATAAATAAATAAATAAATAAAATAAAAATATGGATTTGCGCCACACAAATTTTTGAACAAGTAGTTGTTACTAGGAATTTAAATGAAGTTTTATTTCTTTTTTTAATATTTTAGTAAAAAGTCAAAAGTTAAATTATAATATAGTGCTTGAATAGTTTGACTTAAGTTCGTACGTTTGTAAAATGGACTGTAATGTACCAGAATTTTTGTGTCATACATTTGTAAGCGAATACAAAGTGTAAGCGCAGAATTTCTAATAATAATCATTCTGCAGTAAAGATCTAAACTAAACCATTTATCAGTTATATTCTCTTTAAAATAATTTAATGAACTTGTCCGAACAGGACGCAATATGTGGAAATTGTCCCATGCTTTCTTCAAACATGTAAAGCATGAAATATAGAGAATATTTAGCAAAATACTTAAACTAATTTGAAAAGGGATTTATTTTAATAAATCACTAGTAAATCGCGAAGCTCTTACTGGGTAGAAAAAAATATAAACTTATAATAACTTCACAGGACTGTCCAAATAATTGGAAATTACCAAGCCATTAAAAAAAATTATATCACCTACCATTTCAGTGACGAAATAAATGTAAATTTAAATTTATAATAGTACATTTGAATAAGTATATTTATAGCCTCTTCTGTCTGTCCGAATTATTTTGTTTGTCCCTGCTAAAGAACTATAATTGGGAATACGTAATTTCCTCTAAAAACTACACTATAGCAAATTACTTAAATCTATATTAATTCCATTATCTTTTAAATAATTTAATACACTTTAGGTAATTAACCATAGGGCAATACAAAATTTTGTTTATAAGTGTTAATTATTTTATACCATATAAAAGAACGCGCAATGATAATAATAATAATACACGCTCTAAAAAAAAACAATATTTTTTATAATAATCATGCTTAACAAAACAATGTCAATTATATCAGTATTCAGCTGTTTCAAACAACTTAACTTTATTTGAACGAACTTTGAATATTTTAATTTTTTAAACAGCAAGAATAAGGAATTTTCTTTTTTTCTCTTAATTAACTACAAGTTATATAACTTTGAAAATCTAAACAGTTCACGAGAGGATATCTATAACTGAAGCTTTAACTGCGTGTATCTATGCATGTTCAAACACATACATCAGCTTAAAAATGGCAAAATAATTTCACTAGAAAAAAAATATCTCATATAGAGACACTTTTAAAAACAAGTGTAACGTTTTAAATTAATAAATAAAACACTTTAAAACACGTATATAAGTTTTAAAAACGTATATTTAATTAAAAGCCGCATATTTGAAAGCTTTTTGCCCTGAAAATCAGGGTATCATCAGGAAGTCTACATGGTTTTACACAATGTGCTGCTGTGTTACAAGTATATATACCATAAATCAGGTTAAAGCTGCAGTTACATCGCTACTTTAATACAAAAACTTTTTTAGTTCATTGGTTGGAGCCATTCTACATTAACACTGAGGCAACACTTGATTACTGCAACTTGCGTTGGAGAAGTCAGTTTTGGATGGCTATTGGAAAGGCTGGCGTGGTGGTAACATCAAGGTGAAAAAACTTGTCGAGCAGTGGTAGTAAATGACTATGAACTAAAAAAAAAAAAAAAAAAAAAAATGTATTAAAGTAGCGTTGTAACTGTAGCTTTAACCTGATTTATAGCATATATACTTGCAACACAGTTGCACATTGTGTAAAACCATGTAGACTTCCTAATGATGCCCTGATTTTCAGAGAAAAAAGCTTTGAAATATGCGGCTTTTAATTAAATATATGTTTTTAAAACATATATACGTGTTTTAAAGTTTTTTATTTATTAATCTAAATTCACCAGGACTTAAAACGTACATAGGTACAGCAAAATTTTGTAGTAAAATTCTTTCAAGCATGTTGACAATAAAGGACATATGTGAATACAATTTTCAGTTTAACCCGTTAGTAGCCGCTATAGACAGCGCCACCTATTACAGATTGCGCACTTTTTATTTAACTCTCACCAATAATTTTAAGAAGTGATGTGATCGACGTTCCTTCGATTTTATTCATGTTTTATGTATATCAAATGCTACTTCTAAAAATTTTTGTTGGCTATTGAATAAAAAAATCTGGCAACACTGAAGGATGGGCGGCAAATCGACCAACTAGCGACTACTAACGTATTAATTCCCTTAACTTTCTGAAACAGCGCATTTTCATGCCAAGAATAAATAAATATATAAATAAAAAGTCTTTCATAATTCTTCTTAATGGGATTCGTCACCTTTCACTTGGCATTACTGAAGATTTTACATAAAAGTTTATATTTCCATTTAACATTTATATGTTTAACTATACTAGGTTTGTTCAATAAAATACATATTCAGGCAACAATTCGTATAGTTCTTGATATATTTTTCACAAATTTGAAATATTTAAATTGCGTTTTCACAGTTTGCATTTTTTGATGAAGTCATGATTTTTAAAATGTTAAAACTTTTACAGATATTTAAGAAAAGTTTTTTCTAGCGATTTGATAGAACCTACTTAAAATAATTAGGTAAAGTCTTCAACTTATTGGGTTGTTCGGAAAGTAATTTCGTTTTTTCCTTCGAAAATGAAAGACGATTTTCTTATATTGTATAAATATTTTAATGAATTATATATTCTCCACTTTGATCGGTTTCTTAGCGATCTCACGAGTTGTTATTTGGCAGTTTTTCATAAATCAATACTTTATTTTGTCTTCATTAGCACAAACTGGTTTTCTAGAACGTTATGCATCTTCAACTCAAAATTGCCAGAACATAATTTGGTAAACCAGTTTTGATAATAGCGTTCTTTAAATAAATTTTCTGTGCACACATCGTATAATTTTTTTCCTTGTTTGAATAGTATTTTCGCATTTTTGATAGCAAAAACAAAATATGCCGAAAATGTCGCTTCTGATTTTCTTTATTTGGTAGGGCACCAATCAAAAACTATTGAGCAGAATAAAACGACCTTTTTCACAAGCAAGCCTTGCTATATCAGCTGTCACAATATGTAATGGCAATGCAACTTAAATGTGAAGAAGGTGTGAAAAAAATACAATTAAATCCTCTGCTGAAAAAAACGAAATGACTTTCCGAACAACCCAATATTAATTAAAAATTAATAAGTAAGTCTTTTCCTAAATATCTGTAAAAGTTTTAGTATTTTAAAGATCATGAATTCAGGAAATAATGCAAATTGAGAAAAGACAATTGTGCATTATCATGTGCATTTATTATATCTCAGTATTATTTTTCACCTTTTTCATCTATTTTTTTAATAATATGTGAAAATACGGGATTTCTTAATATACAGATTAAAAAAAAAAAAAAAAAAAAAAAAAAAAAAAACTTTATATATTTTTAACAATGTTCGCACAGTCATTTATTTTTATTATTTTTATTTATATTTATACATTTTTTCATGATAATTAATCCCACTATTCATACTTATTATATATTTTTTTTAATTGAAAACAATATCCGAATATTATTTCTACTTCTGCGAATGCTTATTGTTAAACCAAAAAATATCTAAAATTATATTGCAATAATGTATAAAAAAATAATAGTGAATTAATATAATCGTTATTACTATAGTGATTATTCTTTTCAGATTTCTGCTAATCCCATAAAAATCCCCAGATTTTTCTACTATTTCCTCTCTAGTACTCATGTAATCCAATTTACCCAGGCCAATTTCCTGATTTTGTTGTTACATCTTCCTTTCAGTAATCTTGTCACTATACAGCTGCGTGTGTTGACGCTCTCTTTCCTGATTCTTTTAATACATCCTGTCAATTTTCATTTTAACAAATGGAAAATCTCCGTGATGTCAAAACATTTATCGGACTTCAAATCCACCGTATATTCCTGTTTCTTAGTATCTGTTATGTAAATATACATATTTAGTGTTTATGAAAATACAAATCTTTGAAGTTTATACATAAAGAGCTAATGGCGTCGACAGTGAAGATTATTTCACTAGAACACAACAGCAGTGAGTTGGCAGAGATATTTTGACTCTGTACAGGTGAAAAATTCATGCAAAATTTTATATTTCCATTTATTATATATAAATTGATTATATATATATATATGCAAACTTTACAGATTTAAATACTTTTAGTTATATTTTCTCAGGTTGCATTTTTTTTTTCTTCATGAATTTATGATCTTCAAAATGCTAAAACTTCTACAGATATTTAAGAAAATACTTAATAATTGCTGGCTGTCCAGTAGAACCTACTTAAAAAAAAAAAAATCTGGAGTAACTCCACTCGAATTTCCGAACATTGAGTAATTAACAGTTTTGTAGATAAAGTAAAGAAAGAGGAGTTGTTAAACAAACAAACGAGAGAAAACCATAATAGAGTGGTTGACTATTTTTCTCCATATATTTCACGATGTTTTATTTAACGCTACTGAACTTTGAGACCATAGATCATAATGATAAAGAATTTTTCATTGTGTCCCTGTAAAAACCTACAAATGCTAGATTCTCCCAAATGCTTATAGATAGTGCAACAGTGATTTATAATATTCATATAAGTTTTCACCTCAATTGAATAAGGCGTTTAGATGCTATCGCACTTTTAAAAATTTAGTCCCATAGGTCATAATGATAAAGAATTTTTCTTTGTGCCCCTGTAAAATAACTGTAAGAGCTAAATTCATCAAAATCTATACGGTTCCTGCAACTGTGACCTATAACATGCGTAAAAAAAATTTGCTCAGATTAATAAAGAGCTTAGACGCTATCGCACTTTTAAAAATTTGGCCCCATAGGCCATTATGATAAAGAATTTTTCCTGGTGTTCCTGTAAAAAAAACCATAAGTGCTAGATTCTCCAAAATCAATAGGGCTCGTACTATGGTGACTTACAGTATACGTACTAACTTTCAGCTTATTCGAACAAAGCGTTTAGACGCTAGCATGTTCACTCACAGACATACACACACACATACATACACACATGCATACACACACACACATTCATACACATTCACACATGCATACACACACAACGGACTCAGTGGACATCGATACGTATAAAAACATCAAAATCTCAAATTCGGATTTTTGACATGATTACAATACTTTCCTCACTATAGTGTACGGAAAGTAAAAAAAAAAAAAAAAAAAAAAAGTTGGATTTTGCAATAGCATTAAAAGAAAAAAATATTAAAAATATGAATATAACAAAAGTCATTTTTTTTTTCAAAGTTTCACATAGGCATGTATTATATATATATATATATATATATATACTAGCTGACCCGACAAACGTTGTTTCGTCATATAAATTATTCCTAGAGAATATTTTGTTAGAAAAAAATAACTAACTTATTGTAAGTGTGTAAGGATGTGGTATAATAAGTGGAAGATGTATGGAGCTCTGTGAACAGTGAAAGAATATAAAAATAACAAAACACCAATCATTTATTTTTTTTAATTTATTAAAATTGATTCTTTAAAATTATATACATATCGCTACTTATAACAATATTACTAAAAAACAATATCAATCCCTTAATGCAACATAGTGTACAAATTTTTTGTTATCCCATCTTTCGCCAATACAAACAAACTGGATGGTTTGCCCACTTGAAAGCCACGTATAATTGTCCGTGTGAAAAACATGATGTGCTCAAATCTAAGCCACAGACAGACATCGTTTGGCCCTGAGACTTATTGATAGTCATTGCAAATGCCAATCTGATTGGAAATTGAGGGCGTTTAAATTGAATTGGCACATCTGTGGGTATAATAGGGATTCGCAGTAGTAATATATTTTCACCTCAGAATTTGTCATTTAAAATGATGGCTTCGATAACATTTTTCAATAATTTTATTATGACTAATCGCGTGCCGTTGCACAACCGTGGTGGGTTCAAATTACGAAGCAAAATAACCGGAGATCCAACCTTCAGTTGTAAAATATGCGGTGGAATGCCTGGTAAATCCAATGAGTTTAAAAACTTTGTTGGATAATTTACAGCTTCTGTGGCATCGCAAACTGTATCATTAGATTTGCATGACACCATGTCTCCTGGTAACAAATGTGGTATCTTGAAATTCAATTCGTTGACGTCCACATTTTTTGCTGCTAAAATTGCTCTTTCTGCCAACCGCTCATGATTTGTGTATCGTCTGTGTACATCGGGAAATATCTGGTCAATAAGAGCATCTTGAGAATCAATGATTGTGCAGAAATCGGTCGGTAATTTTATGCATCCAGTTTCATCTGTAGTAACTTTTCCACCACCGATATCTTTCATTGTACATAGCGTCACTGAATACTATCGTTAGATCGTGGCACCGTGAACGATGTTGATGCAATATATCACAAGTCATTGAATCTTTGTGATTATCCCATAATGTCTCTGCTCGGGCCGGGAAACATGTAGTCAACACTATAGCGAATAGTAGACGAATTTGTTTTGCTGTACAGTTCAGTCCTACTTCAGCAAGCATACACTCCCACTGGTTGTCGTCTTCCAGCAAGCCGAGTGCAAGGCATGCATCTTTATACGTTGGATACTGTTGTCCATTCACTTTACGTAAATCTTGAAACGACAAAGGACCGATGTCATTAACCAATAACAGTCGAAGATAAAAGCACTCAGTCTGCCTTGGATTGACTGTAAATACTCGTCCCAAGGTGTTTGATTTGAATAAACCGGGACATGCATCAATCGGCGTACCTTGCTTGCGGGCATCCATTTTTTTGTTGGAGCCCATGTGAAATAGCGTGGCACTTCTGAATAGAGTAATGTCCGTGCAAAAGCACCAAAAGCATCCGCACGATTACACAATTCAAAAAATTCGGTGAGTGGAGTTTTTGGTGGATTTATAGCACGATCAATCGCTGTCTCTCTCGTGAAATATACGCGCTGGCCATTTTCAATATGGACGGCTAAATGAAGAACAGCTGGATCCCGTTCATGAATTGGGAAACCAAAGATACGCCAAACAGCTTCATTGGAGCTGACGTACCGGCCAATTTGGTAAAGTGTTATTTCATCGTTGTTATTCACCGTAGCAGCATTCACATTGGTATTTTCAACTCGAAATGCAGCCATATCACTGCCTTTATTCATATACTTGCAAATGTATTTGATGCTCTTCACTGAACTGCAGAACTGAACATTAATATGAGCATTGAATGTTTTGCTCAGCAGAGGCGAATATGGGACCACCCAACGGTTATCAATGTCAATATCTATGTTGTTGACATAAATGACCGCCATAGATGATAAGATTGTCCGCCATTATCGGGATTTCTTCGACGATATATTGGATATCCGTCAACATTTGTGATCGTGAAATTTTTCGGAAAACTTTTAGTACATTTTCCATCTGCACAAATAATAATGGCCTAAAAATTCATTTTTCATTTCAACATAAAATAACTCCGTCGGATATTGACGAATTTTTTAAAAGAATATACCATTTTAACTAATTTTAACATTTTAACAATATTAACGTTGAAAAAATATTTTAAACACTTACGGTTAAAAATTCATTTTTCATTTCAACATTAAATAAATTCTGACATCGTGTTTACGATTCTAAAATATTAACTTTGAAAAAATATTTTAAACACTTCGTAAGATATGGTTACGATTCTAAAAATATTAATTTTGAAAAAATATTTTAAACACTTCGTAAGATACGGTTAAAAATTCATTTTTCATTTCAACATTAAATAAATTCTGACATCGTGTTTACGACAACTCACGCCATCTAGGGGGAAAAGTTGTTGAAAGAGTTGGTTAAAAATTAATTAAGAAAGAACTAATTAAGTTACAACTTTCATTTGTAAATCTAAACCATTCTCGAATCCACCTGAAGACACACAAAAAATTTCATTAAACTCAGTCCAGCCGTTTAGGAAGAGTTCAGCGACATACACACGCACAAAAGAAATATATATATAAAGATAACAAACTTTAAAATCTATCAATTCTTTTAAATAGATTCTATAAAACATTCAAAAACTATACTGAATATATATATATATATATATATATACAGTCGGTAACAAAAGTCTCCGAACACTAGCAAAAATTCCTATGTAAAAAAAGCACGCTTAATACAGTTTTACTAAATAAATCCTTGTCAAATCCTGTTCTTAGACTGACTAAGAACAGGGTTCGACAAGGATTTATTTAACAAAACTGTATTAAGTGTACTTTTTTTTATATAGGAATTTCTGCTAGTGTTCGGACGATTTTGTTACCGACTGTATATATATTTTTTTTTAATATCTGGAGAAGTTTTAACATTTTGAAGATCATGAATTCATTAAAAATTGCAAACAGAAAAAAACAATTTAAAGATTTCATATCTAAAAAAAAAAAAAAAAAACAGTCATAAGAATTGCTGCCTTAATATATTTTTATCGAATAAATCTGGTTTAATTCAATTTACAAATATTAAATTAATATATAAGCGTTTGTATGAAATCGACTTTAATGGTTCCAAGACCCCTTAAGATATAAATGTAATAATGGGAAGCTGAAATACAGCATTGGGAAACCAATATAAAGGGTTTTGAAAAAAATAAATTAAACTGTCTTTTAGAGCAAGTAGAATACAAAAAGCATATATTATAACTATACTATTAAGGAACTTTCAAAGAAAACCCCCATTAGGAAATGCAGAAAAAACATTAAAAATCTAGAGTGTTATTGTATAGAAAATATTTTAATTTGCATTTGAAACAGTTTACATTATAGTAAAGAAAATATTTTATCTAAATAAGGACTTTCATTTTATTTTATTTTAAAAAAACTTATACAATTGGCTGGAAATAATATTTCTACTACTACTACTAATAATAATAATAATAATAACACCATTATAAAACTCATTAATTCATAAAGGTTCTATATATCTGCCTTCTGGGAAATGAGTACATAATTTGTAGTATCTTGCATTTAAATTATAGTAATTGGATTCATGCCAAAATATATTAAACTTTTCATTTACTCCCACTTTCTGTAAGTGTCTCATCAATTACTTTAAAATGCTGTATAAGATTTAAAAATAGCGGCTGTAAATTAGGTCAAACATTTCAAAACATTCGTCTTTTGAAAGAAGCCTTTTTCAATGAGCCAATACATCTGAAGACAAATTGTTCTTTTCAGCAGTCTTTGAAAAACTTTCTGTTTACGCAAGCTATTGTTAGCATTTTGAAAAATGATACATATTAATATTGCATAGAAAAGAGATTATTGTTACTTAAATGTTTATTTAAAATGAACATATGTATTGATTATTTTTTTCCTGAAATTTAATTTTTTGCTAATTATTTCTTTAATGGTTTAATAATTTAGATATTTGCAATATGTTCTAAATATAATAAAATAAACTTCTAATAATTTCAGTCATAGAATATTACAACAAAAGTGATTTTTTTCTATTGTTTTAAAAACAACATTAACAACAATAATAATAATGATAATACTTATGAAAAATAATGTATATGTAGCAATAGTTTTGTTGCTTTGAACTGTATACTTTGTGAAACTATCTAAAAATATTTTTAAAATGAGTTAGAACTTTATATTTTGCAGATTAATTTATATTACAGATATTTAACGAATTTGCTTAAAATTTTTTCATGGTCAAAATATAGCAAAGCTAGGATTCTAATCTTTGTACATTTGCATAACGCGTCACTGCTCAACCAACTGAGCCAACGCTAATTGACTCATATAATTTGCTTATATCAATTCTGTCTCATATCGAGAGACAGGGCTGTGATGGTTGAGCAGTTACAAATTAAGCCAAAAATCCGATTTCGAGAACTGTCATAATCGCGTTTCACCCTTTTAAGTATGAATCTGGCCAATTCAATTAATATCTGTAGTTTAAATAAACCTGTATGATATATACAACGCAGATTCAGCGTATTCTCAAGATATTTTTGATAGGTATAAAACAAAAAGACAGACAGGCAGATAAATTAATCGATTTGAAAAATACTTTTCAATTTTTTAGGAAAGTGTTAACAGTGCTAACCGGGAAATAATCGTTTATTCAGCTCATTTCACAATGGGGGCATTTTTCTTCATAATAAGAAATACCATCATCGAACTATTATTTAATACATAAATGAAAGGTTTTTAACGTACAATGATAAATTAAGCAAATGATAGTAGTTAATTCTCCGTATAATATTCCTTGAAGCGATTTCGTAAGCTTCCGTTTGCTCGTTAGCGAAATATCAACTTCTCCCACTTTTACCACTCCTACAATTTCCATGACGAGAATCGAAGTCATGCCCATCGGGCATGCCTTACTTATATTACAAAAATTTCGTCATACCCAGATAACAAGTTAAAAAGTGGGGAAAATGTTTGCTGCATAATAAACGGTAAATAAATGAAATTTAAAATAATAATAATAATAATAATAATAATGTTGATTTCATTATTACTATAATTATTAATAAGTTTCAATTAATCAATTATCTATCTATCTGTCTATCTATATCTACCTATCTATCGATCTATCTATGTCTATCTATATTATTTATTTTATTTTATTTGTGCGTGTGTGGGGGGGGGGGGCAGCATCTCATGATTCAAATAATTCCTACAATTATAAAATTAAAAAATGTTCCTTACAGATTACTACTTTGTATGTGAAAGAATTCCACATGCACTATACACTTGTTCTAATCTAACTGTAACACAATTTTCAGACATATTACAACCCTTTTTCAGTATGAAAAGAAAAAAAAAATGATTGGGTAGATGATCAGATCATAGCACCACTCCTTCATTTAATTTCCTATAGTCAACATAGTTTATAAAAAAAATAAAAATATATTAATGAATATCAAAAGAATTATATAATATTTATTATATAATTTATTTTCTCTAACGTGGTTGCTTGTAAATGCGTTTCTTTTTTTTTTAATTAATAATTGATTATTTTTTTAATTAAAAATTGAGCAAACTAATTATTTAGGAATGAGGTTCGTCAATCACGAATGCTTATTTGAAGGTGAATTTTGTACAGTTATTATTACTATCAATAATTACTCCTAGTATGTGGAAAATGCCAGAGCCGGGAACGAAACCAGGGCATTTCGCCTACAGGGCAGATGCTTTACCACTGAGCCACCCTGGCTAATTACCCCCAAGCATTTCTCCCATAATGTGATGTAGTGAATGGTCCGCACGGTAAGCGGAGTGATCAGGTTTGATTCCCGGCACTGACATTTTTTGCATTGTTGGTATTAAAATAAATAAATAAATAAAAATCAACCTTACACACTCCACTTCTAAATAAATAAATGATATTCACTTATGATTTTCCCACTCGTTATTTCTTTACTTGAGAGGGTGATGTTTTGTAAAATAATTGTTATTCTGTTTGTTTTGCGATTTTAATAATAATAGAAACATAAAATAATAGTAATAATAAAATAATATAACTATTAGAAAAGTAGAAGGAAAAAATTAAAAATTGATTTTGCAATAGAAAGAACAACAAAAGCATTTTAAAAGAACAACAACAACAACAACAAAAAAAAAAAAAAAAGCCACTTTCTGAAATAGTTAGAAATTAAAAGCCTAAAGACAAGAATTATAGATTTTTTTTTTTTTTTGTTTCTTTGTTTGTTTTGGTTAATATAAAGACCATGAAAAAAAAAAAAAAAAAAAAAAAATGGAAAACTGCCAAATAATTTGGAAATCCAAAAGTTATCATATTATATATATATATATATATATATTAAGCACCTTCCATTCTATCCGTTCCGTTAAGCCTCTTCCCTAATATCTTGCAGAACAACTGGCATCTTTTTTTTTTTTTTTTTTTTTTTTTTTTTTCCACATCACCAGTATGAAAACAGTTTAATTTCAGAGTATCAATCACATATAATTAAGTACAGTTCCACAAATTTTACAAGTCGAAAACCTTTCTAAAAAATTATACATTTTGAAATATTTCCAAATACTCCTTTACACAGCTAGAAAAGCCAATAAATAAAGTAAATATATCACATAAAGTATCGACAACATCTAAACTACTTTGCATGCGAACACGCACAAGAATCGCTTCAGTAAATCAGTATCACCATTGAGTATATACATTTTTTTTTTTTTCAAAAATAAAAGCTGAAAATGCAAAAAGGCAAATCATTTTTTACCTAGATATATTTTCTGCTGGGAGCAATGAAATTGAATTTACACAAAAAGCGTTACAGTGTAGCCATCAATCTTAGGTTTTATATGATTTTTGAAAAAAAAAAAAAAAAAAAAAAAAAAAAAAAAAAAAAGAAATATCTTTTCCTATTATGGGAATAAAAATTCTTAGAATGATACAAAACATCCTAGAAAAGTTATATATCAGATTTATTATGTCTCAACACGGGTTTCTGAATTTCGGCTGCGTGAGGTTTGGTATTTTCTGACTAAGATAAATTGTGCATTCGTAAGGGATTGTGCTTCTAACACATCTCAGATCTCTCTCTTAGGTAGGAATAAATCTTGTGTATATAAAATTTCCAAAATTAAGAAATATAGGTATAAAGTTTTGAAGTTTCAATTTACATTATTATTATATTTTAATTTGAAAAGAAGAATATATCTAAATTTAATAATAAATTATGTTGCAAATGTTTATTATACTATCTTTAATAATGATTAAAAGAAATGAAATCCCTTTCTTAAGCAGATTTGGACAGTTCTGCTGACAACGTCTTTTTCTTTCTTTTCAAATGTGAAAATGTGTTTCATAATTTAGGAATAATGCATGATTTTGCTTCGTATATGCACGTGAGTGTTTATATGCTTTCGCTTGCACATACGTATGTAAGCTGATAAAAAAGATGTTGCCTACAGATTTTGCCCACAATCTATATTTCTTTCACTACAATAATGAAGAAAATTTGCATAATAAGAGACTGATGTACGATTTCACATATATATATATATATTAATTACTTATTAATTAAAGTGTATTTGTATAAAAAAGGCCTTTCTCACAAATATCGACTTCGTATTTTTTGGACTATTAAATTAATTTAGTTGTGTTACTTTTATAAAGCATTGATATTGTTATATTTACATTACTGTTGTTCAGGGGTGCAGAATATGCCCGAACGCCCGAACGAGGTTCGGGGGAAATTTTGAATATTTTTTTTAAGAGAAAATAAAAATGTAAATCAAAAATAACAATTTGCTACTTTGAAGTGCTTATACACTAACAGCGATATTTTTATGAAAGACTGTTTATTTATTCTCTTAAAGATTTATTACATAGAACAAATGACTTTGTATAGCAAAGTAGATTTTTGCATTATTGAGGGAAATTTATACTGTGTTTGGGGGAAATTTCCGAGGTTTGAACATTTTCTGCATCCCTGCTGTTGTTATATATAATTTACCAGTAATTTAATCTTGTTTTAGAATTTCATTCATTTTTGTTGGGAGTATGCTAGTTTCGCCATGTTTCCGAAACCTGTTAGGCCTTTTATAAATTTACTTTATTGTCTGTTCTGCTGCTCCCAGCCGCTGAAGAGGAAGCGGAAGGGTGTTTTTCACATGTAGTGTTGTTTTTACAATTGTTCTTCTTTACTTTAATTCGTTATTTCTTTGTTTTTATTAACGTTTTTTCTTCTTGTTGGCCACGCCCACTTGTCTTCAAGTATCTACATATTTTAAAAATTATATATTTTTGTATAATTTTTAGTGCTGCCTTTGGCGCCTTTTTTATACAAATACACTTTAATTAATAAGTAATTAAAATATTTATATGTAATATTTTTAAGCTGCATTTGCTCCAGCATTGCATGTCCATAATAGTGTAAGTTTTATATCTTGTGGGTGTGCTTTGTTGTTTCACTTTTCTTTTTTATTGTTCATTTTTCTAGTTAATGCAATTAGGTATATGTACCTACAAAAATAATTTAATAAATATGCTTCAGAACACATATATAAAATAAGGTACTATAAATGTAAGAGTAAACTTTGTAAAACTTTTGTGAAGAGTCCCGCTATTACTGCTCAGTCGTGTACAAATCTTATAACATTCTGAAAATTCAATAATATAATATATAAAATTACTTGACGTGTTTGCTTATAGAGTTACATTGGTCAAACATAAGGAGAATAACACATCAGAATTAATTTACATAGAGTACAAGTTAAAAAAGCTGATTATTTGTCTTTTGAGATTTTACATTTCAGGGAACACTCTTTTGATAACGTTTTAATAGAAATTTTAGCTCATGTTTATGATGAAAATGAAGACTCTCAGTGGAAAATGATTTTATATTTAAACACCGAACTTTATATCCTTATGGTCTTAATACTAAATTAAATAATCTTAATGTTAATCAAATTGACAATATTTATGTTTTTTTGTTTCAAATCAATAATCTTATTAAAATACAAAGAGGTAAAATAGGTTCTCGTATTAACAGTAAAACAATAATTTTCTGGATGCTTGTATTTGGTTAAAAAATATTGAGAGCGATTTCTTAAATAATTATAAGGTTAAAACTGTAAAAAATCATATTTTGGAATAAAAAATTAGTAAACATAAATAAATTAAAACTTTTGCTTTGAATTATAATTTTAAAAATAAACAATTAAAAGATGTAATCAATGGTTTATTGAATTTTAAATTGAAATCTTGCAAACTTAATAACAATGTACTATACTCCATTCTACTTTTTCAACAAAAGTCATTTAATAATCTAAATATAAATAGAATCATTGAACATACAGCAATTCATTTTCCATTAAAGATTATTCCTATTAGAATTACCTATAAATATACACAACCTTTTAGTTGCAGAGTTTTAATTACAGGAAGTTTGCCTTTGAGGATATTGATGATGAAAATAAGTGTTGGTGACTTAACGAGAATTTTAAAAATTTTATCAATAAAGATCATGGACATATAATAACTGATGACTCGAATATTGTTGAAAATAGAAATGTAAGGCATTTTTTGAGTCTTCGTATAATACAAAATTTAGACCTAACTATTATATAAATCCTAAAAAAGCTCTTGATACTTTTTGTAAAGATACTAATAATTTTATACTGAAAATGGCTTACAAATTTAATGTACGGTTTGAAGCTTTTGTGGAATGGAAATACTATCTAATTAAATATTTTAAGGAATTTATTCAATTAAATCTAAATGAAAATATTTATGTATATCAAAAACTAAGCAAAGATGATATAAGTTTTATTAAAAAAATGCAAACAAATTTTATTTTTTTACCTACGGATAAGGCTGCCAATAATTACGTCTTCATTTTAAAAGAATTTTATGCTGTTTTCAGAATTAAATAATTTAAAATATTATGAAAAATACAACCTAGACAGCAATTTCCTATATAATAAGAGTTCTGCTTATATTACGAAATGCAAAAGTCTATTCAGTAAACATTTTACTTTACCAAATCATAAAAAATTACTTTTTTTTTTTTTTTGTTTTTTACGCTTAAATTCCATAAAACCCAAATAAAATTGCGATATATTTGTTGCACTGTTGGCAGCGTTAATGAATGTTTCAATACTAAATTTCAATTTTATTTAAAGCTTATTTATGACTTTCTGAAAAATAAATATAAAAATTCATGTTATTTTTGGTGTATTGACAATAGTTATGAGATTAAAGAAAAGTTAAAAAATATGGACACGCTTACTTCTGTACAAACTTTTGACTTCGAAAATTTGTTTTGCAATATCCCTATTGGTTTATTGTATAGCACTCTAATTAAATTATTCGACTTTTTTGATATTGTAAATGAATTAAGAATTGATAGAGATTTATTTTTAAGTCTTTGCCATTTTTGTTTTAACAATAATTTCATAACATTTCATAAAAAAATCTATAAACAAGTACATGATATACGAATGGGCACCAATTACTCCAGTACAGCCGCTAATTTATTTTTATTCTTCTATGAATATACTTATGCTATTAATAAAAAAAAAAAAAAAAAAAAAAAAAAAATTGAAAAAAAAAAAAATTGAAAATTTACCGATATATAGATGATATTTTAGTCTTAAATTTTAATTTTACAGATATTTTTAAAAACATACATCCTTCCTGTTTAAATTTAAATAAAACTAGTAATAAAGATGACTGTGTTAATTTCTTAGATTTTTTTCTTGATGTTCAATATAATACATTAAATCTGGATTTGTAAGACAAAAAGAAAGATTTTTCATTTAACAGTTACAGCTTGCCTCACTGGTACAGCAATTTGCATAAAAAAATTTACATTAATATTTTAATTGATCAACTAAGTATATTTTATAAGATATGCAATAAGCATTCAAATTACAAAAAACAAGTTTTTAAATTCATTGCTAATCTCTTTTACAATAATAACTATCCATTGAATTTCATAAAGTTTTACACCAATAATTTTTATAAATGTTTGCGATTGTGGTGATAGCAGCAGTTAAGTTTCTTCACTTACGGTGCTTGGTGGTCTGGTGGTGCTTGCTGAAGAAGACGCATGGCCGAAGTCCAACTTACGGAGCGCGGACTGCAGCTGCTTGATGCTGAGCGACTTGGAGAATCTGGATTTTGATATTGGAACATCGTACAAAACAGCGTCAGTATTGAGCCACTACATGTGAATCTGCTTCTTTTTCTTTAAAGAGATTTTTCTACAATGCAGTAAGTTCAACATATTTCAATTCATTACAATATCTTTTTGCCGTTCAGGTCTGGGTGGGAACATGGCGATCTTAGCATATCCTTTCACAAATATCGACTTTGTATTTTTGGGACTATTAACTTAATTTAGTTATGTTACTTTTATAAAGCATTGATATTGTTATATTTACGTTACTGTTGTTATATATAATTTACCAGTAAATT
The DNA here is from genome assembly GCA_963930645.1 of Salticus scenicus. Taxonomy (NCBI): domain Eukaryota; kingdom Metazoa; phylum Arthropoda; class Arachnida; order Araneae; family Salticidae; genus Salticus; species Salticus scenicus. The sequence continues at coordinate 136,024,187 of OZ005652.1, read as the reverse complement.
AATCTTGCTTTCGAATTTCATTGATTTTTTTTTGGGAGTATGCTAGTTTCGCCATGTTTCCGAAACCTGTTAGGCCTTTTTTCAATTTACTTTATTGTCTGTTCTGCTGCTCCCACCCACTGAAGAGGAAGCGGAAGGGTGTTTTTTACATGTAGTGTTGTTGTTACAATTGTTCTTCGTTACTTTAATTCGTTATTTCTTTGTTTTATTAACGTCTTTTCTTCTTGTTGACCACGCCCACTTGTCTTCAAGTCTCTACATATTTTCAAAATTATATATATATATATATACATATATATTACATAATTTTGATTTGTTATATACATGATTAAAGTGCAGAATAAAATTATTCCCTGTTTCTAGTATTCCAATTATAACCATATCCATTAAGGGGATGTTGGACGTTAAAAGTCGCTCTTTGACATTACTGTTTAAGACTTTTGAAAACTTTCATACATGTACACTGTAAAAATATTCTGTAAATTTACTGAAATGTTTTATCCAGAGTCTCTGTAAATTTACAATAATTCTTAGTTAAAAGAAAGTAATTGAGATTCTCAATCTTCATCCTGCATTTTTATCTATATTTGTTATTTAATTTCTCAATGAAAATTAAAAATGAATGTTTCTACTTTAGAAAAGGTATTTTAAATCACAAATATTTTCGCGCCAATAACTAATTAGGATAACATTAGTCATTAAATTACATAGATAAACTAGATTTTTTTATCATCTCCGTTTATTTTTTCCTGTAACTTTACATAATTTTACATAAGACCTTATATAAATCATTTCCAATAGTTTCCTGTCCAAATATTTTTCAGAGTGCATTGAAATGTATCAATATTAAGGTATTGACATTTCTAGAATATTATCAAAAATAAAGAAAATAAAATTATTTTTTTTATTTCAATTAAAATTCTCTATGCGACTTTGTTTTCATTTTCTCCTATTATTATAAATTATCCATATATTCTAATATACCTGTGTATCACTTTGTGCATTGATTAATAAATTAGTTACGTAAAAATATTTTTATGTTTAAATCGAAAAAACTTGAATGAAATTTCTGCATTTAAAGATGCTTTAAAAAATTAAATTATGAATAAATCCGCAAAGTAAAGCGCAAATATACTTAGAATATATTAATAAACTAAAATATTTAAAATCGAAGAGAAAATTTAAAAATTAAGTCGCATGGGGCATTTATACATTCATTCATTCATTTATTTATTTTTTTAATAATTTTTAATTTCAATAATTTTCGATAAATGTTGGTATACTTAATATTGGTATATTTCAATGTCCGTTTATGCTAATTTTCACAACTCTAAGACAGTAATTTCAAAGAACAACAGCGTACTCCGCACAATATCGTACGTACGTATTCTCATTCTACGTTTTCTAGGTGGCTGGTTACGACGTAATATTAGCTGTCAGAAACAAAAAAACATTTGTGAGCTAATCATTTTAAATTACATTGACATCAAAAGTAAATAAATAAGTAAATACCCTACATTATTGGAATTCACCAGGATTAGGGCAAAAATCACTATTTTTTTCCGATTATTTTACAAAATTGTTTGATAAATGCTTTACGAATGCAGTTGTCTTGGTCAGTTATGCATGACTTTAATTTTCTTGCATCATTGTAAATTGCGATTAAATAAAAATTATGTTTTTTATTTATTAAAGTTTCTTGCAATGACCATTTAATTTTGATAAAGATACTTAATATAATTGGTAATGCCATGCATATGAAATTTTAAAAAGAAAATGTTATACGTATTAAAATTTATACCGTTATTATTTTATTCATTTGTGATAATCTACGGTTTCAAAATAAAGTTTACTCGACATTCATTGATTATTTTCGATTTTCCTGATTTCTATCTAGATTATTTCATTTACTTATATTTTCCTTTCTTTATGTTTGAACAGGATCTAGTTTTTTTTTTTTTTTCTAATGCGTTTTAAATGCAAATAAAACCAGCACAAAATATCAATTTGACAAGTCTTTTGCCGCAAGCGCAAAAGTGTTTTTCCTCATATCTCTATATCGAATCAAAATTCTGAAATGATCGATAGTTGTAATTTTTCATCGAGTTCTTACGTACCCCTGTCAATTATCATTCATTTCTTCCAGTCGCTTTTACGTGATACTCAACCTCCTCCCCCCCCCTCCCTCAAAAAAAAAAAAAAAAAAAAAAGGAAAAACTGACTTACACAACTAGCAGTAAATAACCACACACACACATAGCCAGAGAGGTTTAGTCATTTTTATCTTCGACTTGCAGATATCCAACATTTTTTTTATTCTCATTGCATAGAAAAGTGTTACATTTATTAACATGGATTTATATATGTATATATACATATAAATTAAATCTAATATAATTCTTAAAAGAAAAAAAAAACTTATATATTCTAATAGACACACAATGAAATGCATATTTTAATTTTAAATAAATATTATTACTTTCAATGACAAGAATTTGTTTTCTAATTTATTTTACATAATGATAGTGTATGTATAAATTATTTTATTTCTTCTAGTAACAAATTTTTAAACAAATTTTATAATCATAGTAACTAGCAGTCTATTTTTATTACTTAAAATAACTATTACATTCAATCTAAAAAAAAAAAAAAAAAAATCATATGTTGTGCCCATTAAAGACATTCTTCAAAATGATGCTATACAACAGCGCCACCTGCCGGTTAACATGCAAAAAAATATAAACATAGGATCTCACAGAGAAGATTTTACGTATGTAGTTTGTTACAATATTAGCAAAATGATGCTAAGATATACACGCAGGAAATAATAGCAGCGTCATCTGTCAGACAGAAAACATCTAAACTTATCAAGATAATTTTCATCATACTTATCTCTCAAATAAAGTTTGGTCCATATTTATATCATAAAAGCGGAGATATAGCTTTCCTGTAAACGCAGAAAACTGCAATATCACCTGTCG
>OZ005652.1:135851206-136018706 GCA_963930645.1 Salticus scenicus | reverse complement strand
CAATTATATGGTTGGTACCTTAAAAATGCTCAAACACTGAATCATAAAAGCCATTTGGTTTTCTGAAGAATCACTTTCCGGATGGTCTATCACTCCACTAGTCAAATGATGATGAAAATTGATAAAAGGGATAACCAGTTAATTTCTGGTTAACCGTCTTTCAACTAACCGGAAAATTTCGGGATCCCTTTTTTCCCACTAAGAGTAAATTATTTAAAAACTTTTGACGATATTTTAGGAAGCTTATTTTTTCCATTTTCAAATAATCACAGTGCCCGATTTATTATAAAACAAATTAATGTTGATATTTATAAAGGCGAATAAATATAAAAATAAAAATAAATGAATAAATAACGTAAAAAAACTGTCTCCTATTCGGATAGAATCGACTGCTCAGCGTTAGGGGTCGCTTAATTGACATTTTCCAAACAAACGAAATTAAGGTGAAAAGCAGAGCGGAGGGGCATTTAATCGAGGGAGGGGGGCTCTTTTGCGGTATTTTATGGTACACACACACACATACATATATGTATATATAAATTCATTGTTACTTGTTTTTACAAAAAATACTGCTAGAGAACTCTCAAAGAAAACTATATTTTCAATAATCAATGGATATAAATCTTCCCGAATTTTAAATAATTATGCGGCACAAATTTCCCATTTTTAATTAATTAATTAATTAATTAATTAATTTAAATGTTATGCAGAAGCATAAATACAAATATAATGTAGATATTTACTCAACTATTTTTATCTAATATATGGAGAATGCTATATTTTCAAATCGAAACAATTAGTAATAAATTGCGGTATATCTTTCACATATATGTATAAATCTAGAGAAAGTAAAAATTATCATTTTAAGCTATCAAACGATAACTTATTTAATTATGATAGGGAAAATTTGAAATCTAATTTGAATACACTGACGCATGCATTTAAATTTTCAAATACTGTACATTCAAAGTAGTCTCATGCTGGCAATTTCTTCGATGATGACAACAATTTCATTTAAAATTTAATACAATATTTTGCATTCCTTCGAGAGAGTATCATCGTAGAAATTGAATTTCATATATTAGAAAATCGATACTCATAGTCGAATGAAAACTGGAGATAAGGCGTTCTGTAATTTAGAAATGACATGTGCTACTGTCAAATTAGTATAATTGTTTGGAACATTTATAGAAATTGAGTAATTTAGCAGAAAATTCTTTAAATTTAATACGCGACGAAAGAAAGGAGATTACATCAACTAATGTCGCTTGATGTGTCATTAGTTTAATTTCAACGGAATTTCCATTTTGGAAAATTTAAATTAATTTAATTATCACATTAGGAAATTTGCCATTTATGTGTATCTTCGTCTCAATCATTAAAGCATACATTTCTTTTGATGAATTACAAATCCCATAAAATATAATTACGTACATGGATTCTAATTTCGTTCGTGCTTTAATAATTTGAAATGTAATTTCATGCTATTTACACAAATTAATATTTCAACTACTTTAATTGAAAAGTCGAAATATTTCAATATTTTCATATAATTTTATAAGTTTTCTCAATAAAATATAAATAATACATTGGTATACTTTAAATCATGTCTTACAATTCAATCTCAATAACTAAAGTTTTTGGATAAAGAGTATTTTTTATTTATTTATTTTTTTTTTAATTGCAATGTAAAAAGTATTAATTCAGAATGTAAACAAAAACATTAATAAATAAATAAAGATAAAAATCAACTTCAAAACAAATATTATCTCTATTGCCAATAATTAAGCATGTTTCGTATACAATTATGTTCCTTCATCGTAGATAAAGTAGACAGATACTTCCAGCTAAAAGTTAATTTGGAAATACAGCGAGTACTAAATGTATAAAAAACAATGCATACGAGTACAATTCAAAAGCTGCAGCAACCCAAACATCCACGTTACAATTCTGCCAAGACAATGATTACCAAAATAGCAATTTTCTAAGACCCCCAGAATATATGCAAAATATTGATCCCAAAACAATGTACTTTTATTTTTCTTACTACATTTTCTAATTATCAAGAGTACGTCCGATTACACAACAATAACTTCAAGATTATATCACATCGAATAATAAAGTGTGTAATCCTACTCTTTAAAAAGATAAATTCATATCACATACAAAATCAACATATTTAACCATTTTGATTTTTGTACTAAAATGTTCCAAATTATTTACGTTGTGTTTAGAGTTCCAGTTTAGTAAAAGAAATACTAGTTCCAGATACTACCTAATGTTACTTTCCTTTATGCTTTACAAGCAAGGCTCCTTATTGTTCTTGTTTGATAATTTGTATCTTTCAAACCACTTGAAAAAACGAAGAAATTTGTAAAATTTTGATGAATTTTTGAAGAATTATTCAATAAATTTCACTTAATACAGAGGCTGTTCGCACATTTTTTAGACGATTTTGATGGAGTGTACTGAAACAATTTCACTCATATTTCGTGTTTTATTTGTTCAGTTTGATAGCCTTTGTTCTTAACTATCATTCTACAAAGTAATTTCTATGATAATAATGCTTTTTATAATATCGGAAGAGGTATATTTTTCTACTCCTCTTGAACGGCTTTCCAAAGTCCACAAAGCGTTGTAGGTCGGTGTTTGGATAATGCTGATTTTAAGAGTCGAAAAACACAAAAATCCAACAGTGATGCATCAGGAGATATAGCAGGAATATCAGTGAAGGGTATGGTTTTAATTCCCGTTTTTTGTTCCATTTTTTTCTAGAAAAGCAATTGCGGATTGTGATGTGTGGCTGCTTGTTTTGTCTTGATACAGTTCAACCGATTGATAGCATTGTGGATAAAGATCTGGATTTTCATTTTTAAAAATTGGAATTGAAATATGTTCTATTTGCTATTGGATGCCTCATTTCTCCTAAACCACTTGAAGAAAATAGGAATTTTGATGAATTTTGATGAGGTTTTAGGAAGTTGTTCAGAAAATGTCCTTTAAAAATACAAGCTATTTTTTTCTGGTCTATTGTTAAATTTCTAAGTATCAATAGAAACAGCTTTTGAAGAGTCGTCTTTCGAGAATTAGGGACTTGTCTTACTGTAAAGAATTTGAACAATTTCACTGATTTTTTGAAGTAATGTTTATCATCATTTTTCTTGAAATATGTTTTAAGGTTTATTTACTAAGTATAAATCGCACAATATGATCACTATTTCAATTATTGTCTATTTTCTGTGTATATTTTTAAAAATATCTAGAAATTTGAAAGCCTTCAATATAATATATTCTTACAATCATTTACGATCATTTGCAAAAGTTTAAGACCAGTAGCCGATTTTCAGTATTTTAACACATTGAATCATTTGCGCAGATTATTGCGTCATCTCATGTGCTGATCGCATCAGACGCATTGTACCACTATAAATAAAGATGCCCAGCACGTTTATCGCCATTTGTTTATTGGATTTCGTCGTAGACAGTACAGTTGTGTAATTATTGTAATGGGTAAAAAAACCTTCACTTACTGTTACAAAAAGGTCAGAAATATTGACCTTGCATAAAACTGGATTTTCTGAACGCCAAATAGTCTAATTTATATCAATATTAACAGAAAAGCCTAAAGGTTTTTTTTAATCTAATATACAAGGCGGTTTCTTTTTTAAAACTGACATTATTCAGAGTCACTTGTAGCTCGATTTAACAATAGAAATAACAGACAAATGATGACATGGGAAGTAGGATTCCGTGAAGCAGGAAAAAAATAAAAGTTCCAAAATTCGCCGTTATTTATGGCGCTGTTGTAGCTTCTCAAACCGAGAATTAGCATAAAACAAATGTATGAAACTAAATTTTAAATTTATGTTTTAGTAAGTGGCAACAGCGCTTGTAATTTGAGCTGTAAAATGATGTAGACAGCTACGAACAATAATCTCAGGTAACGTAAGCTTGCTCAAGAAAATATGCATCTCACATTAGCAGAACGCACATTATAGGTGCAATTTTCCCAATTTTATGAATGTTTGAAAAGTTTATGTTGGTGGTGTCACAATCTTGTATATGTTAAAGGATAACATATCGCAGACAGATCGAAATATTTCTTGTGACATTTTGCGTACGACTACAGAAAATGTTGTGCAGAGATTGTAGAATGTAGTTTCCGAGAACAGTGGTTATATTGGATGGGTTGGAATTTCTCGCGGGGAAGTGAATAGAATGAATAAAGCTTAATGTTTCACACCATTTTTCTATGAGTTATTATTATTGTAACACTTTTTTACATTCTACAGCGAGATACATCCCGCTATCGGCGATTTGTAGAACTAAATAAAGTTTTCCGTGGAATCCTACTTTAAAATTTAAATGTCAATATTAGTCTCGAAATAAATTTTTTAGGATTGTTTCGGTGATTAGATCGAGATACAGAAGGCTGTGTATAATGTCAGTTCAAAAATATGTATACTATATCACTTTGTATATATATATTTTTTTTCAAAATTTAATAGTACACTGTAAAAAATAGGTTCTTAAAAATAAGTATATATTGTCTCAGAATAGCCCCGAAGCAATATATACTTATTGAAAACCCATGTACTCATTTTTGAGTATATATTGACATGCTCAAAAATGAGGTTGACCAATAAGAATCCCAATATCCCCATGTTTGACATGTCAGTGTACTCAAAAATGAGTACATGGGTTTTCAAATTTAAGTTTATATTGTTTCGGGGCTATTTTGAGACAATGTATACTTATTTTTAAGAAAATACTTTTTACAGTGTATATTTCCTTAAGAACAAAAGCATTTATTTAGTATATTTATACATATATACATATATTTAGATGAAAATTAAAATAATTATGTGATAAGCAAAATATGTACACATACAGTCGGCAGCAGAATTATTGAAGCACATATCCGCACTTTTCTTTCTTTTTTTTAGTTTGATCGCTAATTTTTATCATCAACTTACTTTTTTATACACATTATAAGACTAAAGCCATGTTCCGACAAATATATACTTAACAAAACAGTATTAGGTGCCCCTCTTTTTAGGTAGGAATTATTGCTAGAGCTTCAATAATCTGCAGACTATATGTATTTATGAAAATTATTGAAAGACTTAGCCCTTGAAAATGAACATAAAAGTGACTTATATTATGCAAATAACAATTTAAATTTTAAGAACTTATTTTAATAAATTTAAAGATGAAAAATAAAACGACATTCTTTAATTAATACTTTCCTTAAAACTTATGTTAACAATCCCCAGTCAAATATTAAAAAATTGTAATCAGCTAAACATGAAAAATTAGAAGACGCTCTTTACATGTGGATATTATAGATGAGCGCTAAAAATTCTACTATAACAGGAGACGTTATCAAGGAATATGCAAAAACTTTTGGTAAACATATGAATATAATAGACTTATAACAGAATATAGCAATGGCTGGCTCAATAGATTTACGAAACGACGTGGACTCTCTCAGTATGTACGATGTGGCGAAACAGCTAATATCGATGAAGATCTTGTGGTAAGAGTTCGAAAAAAATTAAATGCCTTTTTTTTCAGAATATGAACCTGATCAAGTACAGTCGGTAACAAAAGTCTCCGAACACTAGCAAAAATTCCTATGTAAAAAAAGTACACTTCATACGGTTTTGTTAAATAAATCCTTGTCGAATCCTCTTTCTAGTCAGTCTAAGAACATGATTCGACAAGGATTTGTTCAACAAAACTGTATTAAGTGTACTTTTTTTATATAGGAATTTTTGCTAGTATTCGGAGACTTTTGTTACCGACTGTATGTAATATGAGTGAAAGCGGCTTATTTTATCTTTTGCAACCCAACAAAACATTATCCAATGGATCTGCTAAAGTATGTAAGAAAATTGAAAATCGTGAATCGTTTGTGTTTTGCACGAATGTTGATGGATCTGACAAACGATCATTAACTGTTATTGGAAAATCCGCTAAGCGAAGATGCTTTAAAAAATTTCAGTACTGCTTTATATGTGAATTATGCGAATAACAATAAAGCATGGATAACTAAAATTTTACTTCAAAACTGGATAGGGAATTTTAATGCTGAAATGAGCAAGAACAAGCATCAGGTATTATTAATATTAGATAATGCACCCTGTCATAACGTAACTCCAGTCAGCAGTATCCGAACTGAATTTTACCTCCGGATTGTACTAGTGTTTTGTAACCTTTAGATGTCGGAATCATAAATTATTTCAAAGCGCATTACAGGGAAAAATATTACATTACCGGACACGTTATTGATCGTATCAGTAAAAATGATTATTCTGTTCGTTCCCTAAAATATGCAATTCGGATGATGAAAAGAGCGTGGGATTAAGCTTTTATGGAGGCAATAGTTAACTGCTGGAACCATACGGGCTTAAAAAATAATGAAAAATCTACTGATAAATTAAACAATGCAGAAATCAAAGATTTACAGCATGATATAAACAATTTTAACTTGCGTGCAACACCCTATCACTGCATCTGAATATATTAATGTAGACAAATAGTCCAGTCAAAATAGGAAAAATAGAAGAAAAAAATCGTGTAGTTTTGAAATTTTGCATACTTATAGCCGAGGGGGTCCTGAACAACATACTAAAAGTCCCCGCCCGTGGGGGGTGAGCGGGGGGCAGGGGGGGCATTTAAGGGGGGCAATTTTCAGTTTTTATTAAATATCCTACAAACTATCGCATTTAGAGAAAAAATGTCAATTACAAAATTAATCTACGTAAAATTTCCTACAAAAATGTATCTTACATTTTGTTTGTACGATCATTAGTTTAGAAGATATAGGGAGATGAAATAAAACATTTTCTTGAAAAATTCTTTTTTGCAATAGTAAAATCAACTAAAGTGTGCAATTAAAAGGGTTCTTGTCAAATATGTTCTAATGTAAAAAACAAATATATACATAGGGAATATGCAAGGATAATACAGCATGTTTTGTAAGTTTTAAATAATTTTAAGGGTAGTAGGCGCAAGTGGCGGTTTGAGTAAAAATCTGGATAAGACCAGTCAAAATAGGAAAAATAGAAAAAAAAAAAAAATGTGTAGTTTTGAAGTTTTGCACACTCATAGCCGAGAGGGTCCTGAACAACATACTAAAAGTCCCCGCCCGTGGATGGTGAGCGGGGGGCAGGGGGGCATTTAAGGGGGGCAAGTTTCAGTTTTTATTACATATCTTAAAAACTATCGCATTTAGAGAAAAAATGTCAATTACAAAATTAATCTACGCAAAATTTACTACAACAACGTATATTACATTTTGTTTGTATGATCATTAGTTTAGAAGATATAGAGAGATGAAATAAACAAATTTTCTTGAAAAATTCTTTTTTTGCAATAGTAAAATCAACTAAAGTGTGCAATTAAAAGGGTTCTTGTCAAATATTTTCTAATGTAAAAAACAAATATATACATAGGGAATATGCAAGGATAATACAGCATGTTTTGTAAATTTTAAATAATTTTAAGGCTAGCAGGCGAAAGTGGCGGTTTGAGTTAAAATCTAGATAACGAAGACCCAAAACCGATCAACATTAAAAAAAAAAAAAAAAAAAAAAATCATGTAGCTTAGAAATTGAGCACAGTTATAAAGTTAAGTGCCCTGAATAACATACTAAAAGTCCCTAACCATGGGGGGGGCATTTAAAGGGGGCACATTTCAGTTTTTATTAAGTATCTTGAAAACTATCGCATTTAGAGAAAAAAAATCTCAATTGCAAAATTAATCTACGTGAAATTTCCTAAAAAAATTGTATATTCTATTTTGTTTGTATGATCAATAGTTTAGAAGATATAGGGGAACAAAATAACACATTTTCTTGATTTTTTTTTTTTTTTGCAATAGTAAAATTAACTAAATTGTGGAATTAAAAGGGTTCTGATAAAATATTTTTTAATGTACAAAACAAATATATGCATAGGGAATATGTAAGGATAATACAGCATGTTTTGTACGTTTTAAATAATTTTAAGGTTAGTAGGCGCAAGTGGTGTTTAGGTAAAAATCCAGATAACGAAGACCCAAAACCGATCAACATTAAAAAAATTCTTATAGCTTTGAGATTTTTACTTTCCGAACACTATAGTGAGGAAAGTATTGTAATCATGTCAAAAATCCGAATTCGAGATTTTGATGTTTCTATACGTTTTGAGGTCCCCTGAGTCCGTTTTCACTATTTTTACGATGATATATGTATGTGTGTGTGTATGTGTGTATGTGTGTATGTGTGTATGTTTGTGAACACGCTAGCGTCTAAAGGCTTTGTTCGATTAACCTGAAAGTTGGTACGTATATTGTAAGTCACCATAGTACGAACCCTATAGATTTTGGAGAATCTAGCACTTATAGTTTTTTTACAGGGACACAAAGAAAAATTCTTTATCATTAAGGCCAATGGGGCCAAATTTTTAAAAGTGTGATAGCGTCTAAACGCCTTATTAATGAGCAAAAAAATTGTACACATGTTATAGGTCGCATTTGCACCAACTGTATAGATTTTGGTGAATCTAGCACTACAGTTTTTTTACAGGGACACAAAGAAAAATTCTTTATCATTATGGCCTATGAGACCAAATTTTTAAAAGTGCGATAGCATCTAAACGCCTTATTCAATTGAGCTGAAAATTTGTATGAATATTATAAATCACTGTTGCACTAACTATAAGCATTTTGGTGAATCTAGCATCTATAGATTTTTACAGGGACAAAACGAAAAATTCTTTATCATTATGATCTAAGGGCTCAAAGTTCAGTAGCGTTAAATAAAACCTCGTGTGATATATGGAGAAAAAAACACTCTATTATGGTTTTCTCTCTTTTGTTTGTTTAGCAATTCCTCTTTCTTTATTTTATCTACAAAACTGTTAGTTACTCAATGTTCGGAAAGTCGAGTGGAGTCACTCCAGATTTTTTTTCTCTAAATGCGATAGTTTTCAAGATACTTAATAAAAACTGAAATGTGCCCCCTTTAAATGCCCCCCCCCATGGTTAGGGACTTTTAGTATGTTATTCAGGACACTTAACTTTATAACTCTGCTCAATTTCTAAGCTACACTATTTTTTTTTTTTTTTTTTTTTTTTTTTTTTAATGTTGATCGGTTTTGGGTCTTCGTTATCTAGATTTTTACTCAAACCGTCACTTGCGCCTACTAGCCTTAAAATTATTTAAAACTTACAAAACATACTGTATTATCCTTGCATATTCCCTATGTATATATTTGTTTTTTACATTAGAAAATATTTGACAAGAACCCTTTTAATTGCACACTTTAGTTGATTTTACTATTGCAAAAAAGAATTTTTCAAAAAAATGTGTTATTTCATCTCCCTATATATTCTAAACTAATGATCGTACAAACAAAATGTAATATACGTTGTTGTAGTAAATTTTGCGTAGATTAATTTTGTAATTGACATTTTTTCTCTAAATGCGATAGTTTTTAAGATATGTAATAAAAACTGAAAATTGCCCCCCTGCCCCCCGCTCACCCCCCATGGGCGGGGACTTTTAGTATGTTGTTCAGGACCCTCTCGGCTATGAGTGTGCAAAACTTCAAAACTACACATTTTTTTTTTTTCTATTTTTCCTATTTTGACTGGTCTTATCCAGATTTTTACTCAAACCGCCACTTGCGCCTACTAGCCTTAAAATTATTTAAAACTTACAAAACATGCTGTATTATCCTTGCATATTCCTTATGTATATATTTGTTTTTCACATTAGAAAGTATTTGACAAGAACCCTTTTAATTGCACACTTTAGTTGATTTTACTATTGCAAAAAAGAATTTTTCAAGAAAATGTGTTATTTCATCTCCCTATATCTTCTAAACTAATGATCATACAAACAAAATGTAGGATACATTTTTGTAGGAAATTTTACGTAGATTAATTTTGTAATTGACATTTTTTCTCTAAATGCGATAGTTTTCAAGATATTTAATAAAAACTGAAAATTGCCCCCCTTAAATGCCCCCCTGCCCCCCGCTCACCCCCCACGGGCGGGGACTTTTAGTATGTTGTTCAGGACCCTTTCGGCTATAAGTATGCAAAATTTCAAAACTACACGATTTTTTTCCTTTATTCGTCAAATTTTGGCCTTCGTTGCCTGGACTAAAAGATGTTCCAGCATTTGAAGAAATGAATCAAGAGGAAATTGCTAGACTAATAATATATAACCATCCAAATTCGGATTCACCTGAAGAGGATATTGATACTGAAGAAGAAATTAAATCTGACAAAGCAAAAGACTGCATTTACAAACTAAAGGTATATTTAGAAAAAAAAAATCAACCGATAAAAAGCTGATTGATAATCTTTTAACTTTAGAAAAAGACATTGTAAACGTTTCTGTAAAAAAAAAAAAAAAAAACCTTAAGCTATCATTTTAAAATACTCTTCTCCAGCATAAATATTATTACTACGTAGAGTGAAATAAAATACAACTAGTTTTCACATATTCAGTGCTATGATCCTCAATTTTTCTTATGCTTGTAATATAATGAAGTAAGTGAATATTTAATTTAATTTCTTTATACAGTTAGGATTACAATTCGATATAGCGGCAAATCTGTCAGAACGTCATATTATTATGCGTACGATGATGGCACTAAATCGAGGCTTGACTCTATTTTATTAAACCTTATTCGATTTTATGTACATATATTAGTGCATGTCAACATTTCTTAATGTCTGAGGACTGATTACATTTTTTTTTAAATTTTAGAAATTATTTTATCCAATTTGATGTACTTTCATTTAATTTTCTTTTTCTTTCTTCATTTTCAGCTATTGTCTCTTATACAAAAATCGTTACATTTTACCTTTTCTTTAAGAGCTCTTATTAGCTCATAAAAAATGGGATACGGTCTTTTAATCATTTCAGTTAATCTGAAATTCCTTCCCATGGAATATTGGTCCATCACATTTATTTTCGGGGTGAATATTTACAATTTCCTTACAGGGGTAACTATCTACGTGGGAAATATCAACGACTTCAGACTTCGGTTCAGTCAATAACTAAATCATTTTTTAAACCCCACAGTCACGGTTCATTTAAGGCAATATTTCATTGAAACCTATAACGACGAATACTGTCACGTATGATAGTTGCGCATTTATATAATTCACACAGCAGATACTAATAAACTTTAATTCATAGGACAAGTAGCATTAGAATTAATCAACAAAGAATCGAAGAGATTATCAATAACTTACAGTCGGTAACAGAATTGTCCGAACACTAGCAAAAATTCCTATGTAAAAAAAGTAGAGTTAATACGGTTTTGTTAAATAAATCCTTGTCGAATCCTGTTCTTAGTCAGTGTAAGAACAGGATTCGATAAGGATTTATTTAACAAAGCAGTATGAAGTGTACTTTTTTTACATAGGAATTTTTGCTAGTGTTCGGACAATTTTGTTACCGACTGTACCTCCACAGTTTATAGGGGTATTGAAACCACAAATACCAAAATATCAGACACGTATATAAGTACACTTGGCCATAAGTTATCCGACATATTAAAATTAGTTACAGAGAAATATGTAAAACAAAGAATAATTGGGTAAATGATTACCAAAATTACCGATATTCTGAAGTTTTCCTTTGTCTCCTCCCAGACCTTCGCCAATTACTCATTGGGCAATACTACTGCGATGTTAACCCAACCAACCAACCAAATAACTTTTGTCTCATTTCGTTTACCATCAAACACTATTTATTGGAAATCACATGCAATGATCAAGAAGATAACGTAAATTAAAAACATACGATAAATTGAAGAGATATACTAAAGTTATATATATTAACACATAAAAACCGAAATAATCGAATAAAATTTATATGACAGATTTCTTGAGATACAGACAACTAGTTTTTAACATATTTCTTTAAATAAAGACACTGATATGTTAAAAATTTTATACAAAAAGGTTAGAGCTACATGCAGAATTTCATAAACAGATAAGTATATAAGACATATTATTGTAAATCCAATTTTTGGAAGTCATTAATTCTGTTAATGCTCAGAAAAAAAAAAAAAAAAAAAAAAAAAATACTTACCTCTTTCTTTAAATACTATCTTAGACAACAAGAATATTAATTTATTTCCAAACTTTGCGTTTTTTTTTTTTAATTTTTGTCCAGGGAGAGATAAATCCTGTTAAAATATTTAATGAAAATTCTTGTTGAAGGAAAAAACCACTTTAAAATATTACATTTACTAAAACTAATGATGAATATTCTTCCTTCAACTGAATAAATGCCTATATTTCGTGAACTTTCCTCGAAGCTGCCTGTCTGTACGCTTTATTCGATTCGTTGCACTAATTCATCCACCTGTCTGTAAGTGCAAAGAATTTCCATTCATTATAGAATCAATCAACGAATGAAAAGGAAAGGGGGAGATAAGGGCCCCTTATAGCTCAGAATAGATTAAAGTTGTGTTAATGCTACAAGTCCGAGAAAATTGGAAATGTCATTAAGGTATTCATTACGTCTTTATGAATGATTAAAAGGGAGTGCAAGCAAGCATAATGTGCATTATTGCGTATTTTAAAATAGATTAAATCGAAAATAACAGACTGCTTAGTAGTTTTTGGATGCAAAGATTTCGAAAGTGGAGATTTACTTCTTTTTATTCTTGTTGCCATTAAAACTTTTATTTAAGGAGAAATGGTTTCGAAAAATAATGTCATTTTCCTTATTAATGATCTTTCTTCTTAAAAAGAATATTTTTGAGTGCACTTCATTAAAATGCGGTGACACATAATAAAATTATGGAAAATGTTTTAATGTTATTCTTATGTCTTCGAGATATGATTTTAATCTTTATTAGTTTCATGAACTTGAAGGTTATTTATGAAACTGTAATTATTTAAATTGTGACGTTTGTAAAATATAGAAATCATAATATTTGTAGATCTGGTAGAGATTATTTTTTTAAATTAATAATAAATTAAATATATATATACAGTGGAGCACCTTTTATACGTTTCTCGTTTATACGTTTTTCTCATTTATACGTTTTTCGACTTCGGTCCCAAATCATTCAATTGAATTCTAATGTTAAAATATTTCGTTTATACGACACAAGTATATTCTTAATTTCACTTATACGTTTTTTTCCTTCCTTGTAGAATCCCAAGTTTGAGTTTCATTCCAGGATTAAAAAAAAAAAAAAAAAAAAAAAAAAAAAAGATGAATGCTCTTATGTTTTATTCTTATTTTTTTTTTTTTTTTTCGATTATTTTTTCTTAGAACTATGGTAACAAAGTGCGGCTATAGAACAAAGTGCGACTTGCATCGATAGCCTGGAGGGAAGGGGGGTTAGAGAAATTTTTAGAGATAAGCCAAGTAGCCAGTGACCACGTGAAGACCTCCCACTTTCTCTTTTAATTGATTCCAGGAATGGGGTATGAAAGGAAAAAAAACCCACAATTTTATAGGCATTATGTAAACTTGAAGATTTATTACTCACTTCCTTTGGGCAACTTGAAAGATTTCTTATCGTGTTTATCATGAAAAACGGCAGTTTTTCGAGTGACGCAAGCGGAAGCCCAAACTGAACGCTGCGAACTCATATATACGGCTAGTTTGACATCAGAGAGATTTGTAAAAGCCGACACTTAATATCTCAGCAAATATGCCATATTTTGTTCTGATCTTTTCAAAATAGTCTTTTATCTACGGTCTTAATCTATCCTTAAAATTTTACATTTCTACATGCAGTATGTTTTGAGATCTGAATCTCAATTTAAAGCCAAAAAGGGAAAACGATTGGTGTAATGGACTAAATTCTGAAAAATATCTCTAAAACGGCTCGAAGGATTTTCATATAATTAATATATGCTGTTAATAGGATCTTTCTTAATCTAGTAACGTCTTCGTTTTTTTCAGGAAAACTCTTGTTTTTTATAAAAGTTGTTTTAAAAATAGAACTATATTACTCCGCCAATTGCATGCTTTTCTTCGGCGAAAATGGCCGTAAATCGGTTCTTACTTCTTGTTTGCAAGGCTTTGTTGGTTGGCTGACCAACGTGAATGCAGTCAATAACTTTTTGTTATGAAGAAAATATTTTTAATTTTAAAATTTCCCATTTCGTCAAAAAATTATTTAGATAATATTTAAAGTAAAAGAAGTATTTTGTAATCATAGTATTCTATTTCATCGTTATTTATAATGAATTAATTTCTTTTTAAAGCGAAAAAGTTTATCACTCATGCACACAAATTTATGCCATGGTTCATGATCTTTGGAGCGCATGCGTACATCCAAAATTTTTGGCGCTCGCTGACTCGCTGTAGACAGGCGCTAATTGTTTACCATCGAGGTTTGCACTGGATTATTCCGCCCATTCCGCCTATCAAGCTTTCAGTTTCATTACGTTTTTCTATTTTATTTATTACTTCGAAGAGCATTATTTAATCAAGAAAGAAGATATTCTAGTTGAAAACCCTAAATTAATTGATACCGGAAGGTTTAATCAAATGATTTGAGAAAAGCAAAATTTAATACTATGTTTGCATCTAGAGGTACGTGTTTTATTATGGTTACATATTTTTTTTCGATTAGTCAATAAATGTGTTTATACTTATCTTTGATCTGTTTGCACTGCTAAGCCTAAACAAATTATTACTCATAATCGTCTGTAATTTTCAAAATATGCCTGTTTTTTAGTTCCATGTTTATGTATTGCTCGGTAACCTAGAAAATAACAATAATATATACTTTTGTTTTAATAATTAAGAGGGAGCTTTGTAGCAGCAAGCGCTGCAGATTATTCCGATAAACTTATTATGGACAGCA
Organism: Salticus scenicus; assembly: GCA_963930645.1. Taxonomy (NCBI): domain Eukaryota; kingdom Metazoa; phylum Arthropoda; class Arachnida; order Araneae; family Salticidae; genus Salticus; species Salticus scenicus. Next base: position 136,003,856 of record OZ005652.1, on the reverse strand, counting down.
GTAAAGTATGCTTTTTGGATTACAAGTTTAATAGCTTAATCACAATTGCTTACATGCTGTTATTTCGCTGCTTATCAATAAAATTTGCACTTTTTTTTTCTTTTTCAAGCTATTCCTGAAATATTTTTTGCTTACATTTCGCCATAATACACAATTATTTTTATTTTTTATCTATAAAGTCTGCGATTTTTTGAAAACTATTTTGAATTGAGCGATAATTTTACAGCTTGTTAATAAAATATGGAATCATATTGCTGCTTATTGAGAAACTTTATTTTTCACAATACAAATAATTACTAAGAATAGAGTATTTTATTGCAAATCGATAAAATTCTTTTTTTTTTTTTTCCACCAAAGCTATTTCTCAAAATCCATGATAATTTTGTGGCCTGTTATTGAAATACAGAATCATTTGTATTTTCTGTATCTATCATCAAATTTTATGTTTAATAATATAAATAATTGCCAAAATTCATCATTATTTTGTTGCCTATCAATAAAATTTTTACTTTTTTTTTTTGTTCAGTTCTGTTTACCAAAATATGCAATAATTTTGTAATCTGTTATTAAAATGCACAAGCATTTTGCCGCTAACAGTTCAAGACAGGCATTATTTATGAAATCAAGCATAACAGAATTTTACCCCAAAATGCAGAACTAAATTTGCTTTTATAAAATAATTAGCTAGTTATTAGGAATGTACTGAATATTCAGTATATATATTCGATATTCGACCGTAATGCTGAATATGAAATTATTTGGCTAGATGAATCTAAAGATTGATTTTGAATTTTATACTATAAAATAAATAATGTAAAAAACTATCATCTGTTCAGATACAGTCAACCGTCGAGCAAAAGGTGTGCTTATTTAGTATTTTAAGAACAAAAAAAAAAATGTGAAAAGAGGAGGGGCATTTAACTGAGTAAAGGATTTTATGGTATTTTACGGTATATATAAAAAAGGTAAATACACTAAAACGTATTTGCATAATTAAATCTGCTATTTTGCCAATTATGGCCATATTATAAAATATTTTAATGTTCCCCTTTCATATGTAAATTTCATGTATCTTAAATTAAGTCTTAGAGCATAATAACTTTTATATTCTCTAAGAATTATCTGAGGATGATAATTTCGCATCTAAAAAAGATGTTAAGAATAAAGTTATCAGTTTTGGTTTTAGTAATTCACTATGCTGTAAGTATCAAAATGTAGCAATGAACCTAATTATGTATATACACTACAAAAGTTCTGCATGAAAGCGTGCTGTTTACCATTTAACTAAATTTTATGTTCAAAAGCCTTTTTTTTTTTAATTTTAAGATGTGCAAATTTTCATATATGCTTCAATTATTCTTTCTTGCAACTACTTGGTATTAGGTGCTCGTCCAAGCACTCAGCAACTACTCGGTCAAAGTGCTATTTGGTGTAGCACTAATATCTAACAAAAGTTGTTTTTGTTAACAACAGTACTTAAATAAAGATTATATCTTTAAAATCGAGTTAACAAGGAGTGCACGTATTTTAGATAATGTTGCCATCTAGGACATTTTAGGAGATCAAACAAATATTATGTCCATCCCCGTTAAAAAAGGTGATACATGATACAAGTAAAAAAATAGTGAATTTGAGTTTATGTCATATGAAAAGCCCAGTGGCAGAAACGCCGCGACACGGCGACATAGTCGCGGACACAGGAAAACGGCTTGCAGACAGTTTTTGTCTGCACTAATAAAAAAAATTGACCCTAACTTTCAGACACTCTTTGTCTGTACTACTAAAAAAAAAAATCCCCACAACTTTAAGACAGTTTTTGTCTGCAGTCATAAAAAATTGTCTGCAATTTAGATATTTTTGCCCACGAAAATGCGCTACTGATGTATGACGTCTTAGACGCTCTGTGGTAGGAACTCTTGAACTCCCTATAGGTGCCTTGGTAGGAACATACAAAACAGTGCTTAACAAGGGCGACCTAGGAGCCTAGATCTCCCTTGATAGGCAGTGTTATGCATGTATTCTTTTTCTCCTGTTACCTGTTACTGAGATTCTACGGGAATGTAGGAAAGTGCTAATTTCATTTAAAACTGCTCCAAAACTTCTCCTCCACTTCAAAATTCACTTATAAAAATTTCTGTATCAAAACTAAAATTAATACTTTTATTATTTATAATTATTTATATTGTGTTGTGTCAAACATTGCTATGAAATATTTAATTGAATGAGTTAAACTTATTATTTTATAATTATTTATACTATATTATTTTGTAGTAAAATTGTATTGTGTATTGTTGCACGAGATCACCACTGTTGTTAACACCCCCCCCCCCTCCCAGATTGCCGCTTTCAGCTTTCAGGCTTTTTGAGTACAGATTACGAAATTTTAAAAACTTGTCGCAGACAGCTACAAAATTTTATGTCACTGGGATGAAAAGTGTCCCACCTAAGCTATATCATGCAGTTTATCCACCTGAGTGAGAGGCATTTTGTTAGTTTTATTGTAAGCTAGTCAATGCTTTATTGTTATCTTTAAGTTGATTTTTCTCAAAGATTAATTTTTATTGCTGGGGTGCAACATGATGTTGTCATCTAAGAAAGTTTAAGTATTTATTGAGGAATCTAACAGTTAATAACTTTCTTTGCTGTGAGCTCAGCATCATGCCACTGTGTATTGTAATATTTTCTAGTAATTTTCTACATTTAAATCAATCACCATTTCTGAAAAGGAATTTTTTATGTTAATTTCTCATAATTAAAAAAGTAAAATATTACTAAATGTAAATGGTACTATTTAAATAGTTCGAAAAAAATTAGGAAGTTGACAGCTGATTGTCAGTAATTAGCTGGCCAAATATTCGGCATTCGGCCAAAATCATTAAATAAACAGATTAACCATGAAAAGTGTCTAAAACTGATTATTTTCGTAGAGCTAAAGTTTTAATTAATACAGACATGGTACAATCTTACAGAAAAAAAGGCTGAACTTTTCCCGATCCCCCCCCCCTCAAAAGTGGTATCAGGCAACTGACACAATATAAATTTTTCAATAATAAAAATAATGTTAAATTTGATTGCATACATGCACACACAATAAACAAAATCAGAACAATAAATCTCATATTGAATATCATATTAATTATAATTAAAATAGTTGTAAGTGCTTAAAAAACAGACAAACTTATTACGTATACTTGAAAATAAGTTTATTCTGTAGAAGCATTGTTTGCTGGGGCAATTGATTAGCAGAATAATGTAGTTCTAGTTTATTAGAAAAATGCAGTTGAAGAGCTATTTCTTTTTCATTTTCTCAAAGTTTGAATTTGACATTTCTTGAAAGCCAATCACATAGAAATTGCTAATAATATATTGCACAAATTCAGGCTGACCCCCCCCCCCTACACATGTCCAAAAAGTTTTAATGCTTTGCATTGATCCCAAGAATAATAATTTTCAAGCTTAAAAAGGCTGAAAAGTAACATGTCTGTTAATATCTTTACTTTTTCTTTTCCTCTTGAATTTCATTCTGTACACCACTGAAAACAGAAAACTCTCTTGCGGTAAACATTGCAAAAAGAGCTATTCTGCCACTTTTTTCTTTTTAACTGTGGTATGCTCATGCATGCAAGAACATAGCAGCGCCGGATCTAGGGGGGGGGGCTAGGCTAAAAGTACTGACATTCATAATTGAATATTACAATTGGAAATTTTTCATTGATATGGAATAACATCTTGAAAAATCTTAGCCCCCCCCCCCCAAAAAAAAAAAAAAAAAAAAAAAAAAAAGTTTTAGATCCGCCACTGGAACATAGTGCATGAATAAGTTGTCTGCATTTTCTTTTTTGTTTAGAAACAGAATTTACTATTAATTAAAGTGAATTAAATTACATTTAGTTTAAATTAATATTTTGTATTTTAGAAGATTAATTTCTCAAGTAAATGTTTGAATATTGAAGTGTGGAACTTTAAAACAGGCATATTCGAAAAATAGAGGTTACAAGTGATTTGTTTATACTTGAAGATATTTTTGTTTTAGCCAACAGATCAACAGACATTTATTTACTTTTCGGAAATATGAATAACTACATTTTAGAAAATAAAACTATAAAACACTTGCCTCTAAATCATAGTAATGGAAGTGTATATTTGTAATTTATTTTCCTTGTAGCTGCAAATCTTATGCATTTCATGAATTGCTAATAGAATAGGGATAATTTTGGATTTGGGTATGAATTATATTTCATGAAATAAAATGAAAACTAATAATTTCATATGCCTACAAGAATTCACATTTATATACATCATCATTACCTATAATTATATACTGAAAATATATTAGCAACATTGAAATTGAAATTGACACAAAAAATATTTTAGTTTTTGAAGATGGCAATTCAATCAAAACAATTCAAACAGTGCTGCTAATTAACATGCTGCTATATATTTTCCAAATTTAGGTATATACTGCACATTATATATGTTTACTTTAACATTTTATCGAATTGAAACATTTGGGGAGCAAATGTTCAAATCAAGTTTTTTCTTAAAAAAGAAAAAAAAAAAAAAGTTATTTTTTTAATTTATTAGTTTTTTTTTTTTTTTTTTGTCTGAAAAATTGTATCTAAAGGTGAAAACATGGTTTGAATGTTTGCTCCTCGTTTATGTTTTAATAGTTTTAATGTAATTAATGATTTTAAAACATGGGGTACTTTGGGTCAGGGTTGTTCGGTTTTTTCCATAGTGGAAAAAACCTGGTTAAAATCGCCCCGGACAAAATACCGTTTTGGCCACTATTAATTATTTGCGAGTCCTAAATTAAAAATTACCTTTATTCTTTCCATATATATAAAACAATTCTTTATCATTATGTGTATGTGAGAGCTTGTGAAATACGGTCGCCATTGGGGACTAATATTTTTTAAAACTAGTAATAATATTTTCAACTTTAAGGATTTTTTTTTTTTTTTTAATATATATATTTTGGTGAAAGAATTGGTCCCGAAATCGGGCTCCAATTCTACTTTCGCTGTTTTGCCCTCACCACTTTTTGAGACACTGTGTTGAATTAGGGAATTTACATATCTCCGTGCATGTTTCACAACTCTGTGTTAAATTATTGCACCGTTTTAGGGAATTGGTTTCAGGGTTGGCAAACTGGGCCCAGCCCAGAAAAACCCGCCCGGGTTTTTCTGGGCGGGCCCACCAACAAAAACCCGCTGAGTTTTTGCAAATAAGTGGGGTTTTGTTAAAAATTATTTATAATTCACAAATCCCATCTATAAAGTATAGAAAACACCTTGCCTTTTAAGAATAAACTCTTATTTTTATTTTCTAGAAAATAGTATTAAACATAAAAAGTAACTACAGTTATAAATATAATAAAAGCAAGGCTATCTTCTATAACCCGTTAGTAGTCGCTAGTTGGTCGATTTGCCGCCCATCCTTCAGTGTTACCAGATTTTTTTATGCAATAGCCACCAAAAATTTTTAGAAATGACATTTGATATACTTAAAACGCGAATAAAATCAATGAAACGTCGATCACGTCACATCTTAAAATTATTGGTGACAGTTAAATAAAAAGTGCGCAATATGTAATAGGTGGCGCTGTCTATAGCGACTACTAACGGGTTAATTGGTTCAATTTTCCTTTTCCTGTAAAACTGAATGATATTTTTGTTTAACAGGGGACATAAATGTTGTCCAGAATCAATATTTAACTAATTAAATTGTTTAGTTTTAAAACTTTATAATTATTTTATTTTAATTTTAGTAGTAACATAATTATAAATCTAATAAAATTTTCTTCTATAACCACTTCAACTATAAAAAAAAAAAAAAAAGAAAAAAAAAAAGAAAAAGAAAGAAAGAAAAAGAAGGAAAAGGATAAATCAGTGCAACTTATTTTTATAATTAAAACTAGTTGGCATAAGTGGACTCTGCTCAGTTTCCCATCATATATATGTTCTCATAAATTTCTAGTACAGGACATTCTCTTAACATGATTATCATGTTAAGAGAAATGAATTTGACCAAACGCTTGATTGACACAGTGACAGAATGAAATCCCCGCCTAATAGGCTATCCACCGTTCACTTCGATATATTTATCTTATTCTAATCTATTAAATTATTTTATTAGGGTCAATTTTGTAGTTTCATTTTCATACTACTAATTTCAATTCTACAATCCTCAGAATGCATATTTATATGAGATATCGCCCCATTTTGCTATGTTGATAAAATCTTAAATTACGAATAACTTGCGAAATTTTCCTATTAGAATATTTGTAGTCAATCATGTTCAAACAAGTATCATAAATGTTATTTTGAAGTTGTCTGATGTATTTATGATCCTCAAAATGGACGTTTATGGTCAATTTTGCCATTTTAAGTAAATCTTAAATTCCAAATAATTTAGGAATTTTTTAAATTAGAAAATTCATACTGTATGATAATCATGCCAGTATCCTAAATAACATTTCAAAAGTGGTCTGACATCTTTACGGTAAAAATATCCCTCAAAACTGAGATTTATGTGAAATTTTGCCCTATTCTGCCATGTTAAAAAATTCGTAAATTTTCAAAGTAGTATATTTCTAGTTACTGATGTTAATTCTGACATCAAAACTCATATTTTAAAACTGGTCTCACATTTTTTCATTAAAAATTTTCCATTTAATGCACGTTTAAGTGAAATTTTGCTCTATTCTCTCACGTTAAGAAAAGTGTAAATTTTTAATAACTTACGAAGTTTTTTAAACCGAGGACAAAAAATTTCACGATTACCTAAGTTTCTCATACCTATAGCATGAGGGGAACTAAAAAATTTAAATGATATGTTTTGTACTTAAGAGTTTAAATTATTTTATTTTATCAGTTATTGTCATTAAGAATATTTATTTTGAATAAGCATACATTAGAATAAAATATAGCTTAATCTTACTAATTAACACTATTTTAATATTAGAATCAGACCAATTTTTATTTCTGAGATAAATATTTGATTAATTATTAATTTGTAGTTTATTATATTTAGGTGTATTACAACTAATATGCTAAATAACATATATCTAACATTACAATGCAAATGTATTCAAGCAAAAACCCACAAAAGCCCAGAAAAACCCACAAAAGCCCAGAAAAACCAGAAAAACCCAAGCGGGTTGGGTTTTTCTAGAAAAACCCGGGTTTTTGCCAACCCTGATTGGTTTACACTGCTCCTGTCTGTGCATGCTATCGATCTGGTGCTGAATTTCTGTACCTGTGTAATGATGTACCATTGCCGATGGTGTATTAATTTAGTGAAAATAATAAAACCAGTTTCATGATGTTAAATTTAAACAAGTGTTTCCTGATGTAAAAAATAAATCATTCCAGCCTAATAAATAATTGATTTTTAGTTGGTATAATAATTGGTATATAGAATCTTAATTTCTATATTCCAGGGGTGCAGAAAATGTTCAGACCTCTGAAATTTCCCCAAAAATAACGCATCAACCTATTATCTGAAAGTTTTTTTTTTTTTTTTTTTTTTTTTGGGGGGGGGGGGAGGGGGTAACGGGTATTTAAAGGGAATACACTTGTAAAAGAAGAATACAGCTGTTAATTTGTAGTTTAATATTCGAAAATTTGTTTTTTCAGTATTTTTTTCTTATTTCCGTTTTCATTTTTATTTTATTCTAAGATAATAATTATTCAAAATTTCCCCAGACAGCCAGAATTTCCCCCGAACATCGTTCGCATGTTCGGACATATTCTGCACCCCTGCTATATTCAAGTAAATTTTGAAACGGAATAAAAAGAAAAAAAAAAGAAAGAAAGAAAATGTTGGAGAATATTTTTTTATGGGCTACCATAATTTTTTGTTGGCGACCATATTTTTTAATAAATTCCTGAACCCTGTGCAGGGTTTAAACTGCCATAAGTTTTTTTAGCATTTTGCTAAAAAATGTTGGTCAGAATTTCACTAAAAAGGTAAAACTGGATAACTATATAAAATATCTCTATATAATAACTCAGATTTTTTTTTTTTGTAAGATTTGCAGGCAAAAACTACGAAAGAACTGAAATTTTTGGGAATCATTATTTGTATAGTAATTTGGATTTATTTTTAATGATTGAATTTAAATGCAAAAATATTTAAAAGTATGTCAGAATTTGCTTCATAGAAGAATTCGTAGCACTAGTATTTCACGATTATCTACCACTACACTTTATTTAATTTTTAAATTGCTTTTTCATTTTACATGTATGATATGAGTACCTCTTTTTCTATTGTTGAAATCAAAACATAGTTTTCCTGATTCATATTTTTAAAGTCACAAATATGGATGCTTGGTTAAAATCATCAATGAACAAAAGGAATAGAAAACAAAACTGAGGATAACAAAGCTAACAAGGAACACCGTGTCTGGCTGTGATTTTAATGAAACTTTAATTTCTGATAGAGGGCATGTACCAAATATTTTTTATCACAGAAATTTTTGCTATCATCCATGTTTTCTCTATTTATTGAATTTTTAAAATGTTAAAAACCACATCAGCCACATATCAACAGTAAGCTCCGCCTTTGGGTGTGACTTAAAAATACTAAATGATTTTGCGCTTTCATGTTTAAGTTACAAATGAAAATTTATAGTACTACTGAAAATTATTTCAACTGAATTATTCATTTGAGTATTCACTTGCTGTATAAATACAAATTTTTCGCATATTTTTGAGTAAAATTTGATAGCATATCAAATATGAAAGAAACGCCTCTCTCTCATTGAAATCCGAGCCGGACGCTTGGGTGATGTTCCTTGTAAGTAAAAGAAATCAATGGTATCCAAAGAATTAATTAACTTTCGAAAAAGCTAAAATAGTGCTTGCCTATTTTCGCTAAAATGCTAAAGTAATTTTTTTGCCAGGTTAAACCTGTGTATGTAAATAAAATCAATTTAAATATTTCAAAATAGGCATGCAAAGTTAACAATATTTAATAAATAAATATATCTATTTCTAAGGGTGAATTGGGTGCAAAAGTATAGTTTATAGTTTCAATTTTAATTCCCCTCCTTCCCCCCCCCCCCACTGCTTTCAACTACATTATCATCTCCTCCCTCATAGTCGTAAACACCTTTAAAAAATTTGTTATTAAGCATGATGAAATAAATGATTCACATGTATTTCATGGAATTTTTTACTTTCTGAAAATACATAGGTAAGGAAAGTATTGTAATTATAACAAAAATTTGACGTGAAGTTGGTGTATCTACATGTTTGAAGTTCCATGAGTTCATTTTTGCTATTTTACGATAATGTATGTACATATCTGAGTAGAGTGAACACAATATTGTCTAAATGCTTTGTTCAAATGAGCTAAAAGTTGGTGCATATGTTATAGGTTATCGTAGTACAAACTGTATACATCTTGGAGAATCTAGCACAATTTTATTTATTTATTTTAACCAGGACACAAAGATAAATTCTTTATCATTATAGTCTATGGGCTCAAATAATTTAAAGTGTGATAGCATCTGAATTCCTTATTCAATTCAGCTGAAACTTTTATATACATGTTATCAGTCACTGTTGAATGAATCGTATAGATATATTTTGCTGAATCTAGCATTTATAGTTTTTTTTTACAGGAAAATAACGAAAAATTCTGTAATATTATGGCCTATAGTCTGAATTTATTTAAAATGTGATGGCGTCTGAAGCCTCATTTGATTGAGCTTTGAATTCATATACAAATTATAAGTATATGTCACACAAACTATATACATTTTGGTGAATTTAACACTATTAGTTCTTTTACAGATATACACAAAGTAATTCGGATGCATTCCATTCCATTAAACAATATATTATTTGTGAGCAAATAATCAAATAATTTTCTTGATTGTTTATTTAATGACTTCTCTTACGTTATTTTATTTAAACAACAGTGAATTACTTTCATGTTCAGAAAGTCGACTGGAGTCACTCAACATTTTTATTATTTCTCTTTAAGTTTCTGCATATTTATCAAATTGATTATATATATATATATATATACAGTCATACACATGTCACATTTATATTATTAAAGACATTACTTTTGTGAAAAATAAATAAATAACTTTTCTATGTGGAAGTAAAATTTAATTTTGTATTTTTTTCATCTGGAATTTCTATTACCAAGTAATAATTTTTTTTTTACAAAATTAAAATAAGAAATATATTCAGAAAATTCAAAGTCGTTAAATTAGTACCCATTTTCCAAAAATTGATTTTTTAAATTTTTAGTATTTCATTTTGTGGTTAAAAAAAGCAATTTGTGTGAAAATTTGCATTTTTGAACGAAAAAAATATATAAAAATTTTTAAAAATCAATTTCTTCGAAAATGAGTACCAATTTAATGGTTGTGAATTTTCTGAAAGTGGAAACAGAATTTAAAAACTACATTTGGTAATGAGTAATCTCTATATATAAAAAAAAAATTACTGTCGCTGGCGTCAAATTTTTTTTGTCTGCGACAGCATCTTCTCGCGGAGGGCAGGGTCTTTCGCATCATGAGAGGTATCAATGTGTTCCGAATACTTCAAGGAAGACATTTCAGCTGCTTAGAAATTTCTATCATTTTAATTAAAGAAGTTATTAGCTATAAACGACAAATTTATGAAAGTACTCTATTTGCCACCTTGAAAAAAGTTTCTCCCAGTGACGTTGGTCTTCTGTCATGAAGTCATTTTACACGGGAAAAATAAAATACGATCCATGGTTGTAGGTAGGTAGGTTGGATTTAACATCGCCCAAGTACTGCGCTATGGGTAATTGGTGACTGTCTGGGAAGCACTTCTAGGGATGTTCCAGAGACATCACAATTTTGATCCTCCATGGAGGAGATTCCCCAGACGTATATATTTGATGGGAACATGGAGGACTTTGTGGCCATGACAGATTTTGTGTGCACCAGACACCATTAGTGCACACGACGGTCTTTGACCGGCTCAAGTATCGAATCAGCAATCTTCCAATTATGAGCTCGGTGCTTTATGGACTGGCTATACCGCTGCTCGGAACCATGGTTGTAAAAAATAAATGTCAGTGTTGCTATTAATAACTTTTTTTCTCTACTTTTAGAAAGTAAATTTTCTTACATGGGAAAATTAAAATATCCATGGTTGTAGGTAGGTAGGTAGTTAGATAGGTTGGATATGACATTGGCCATTACTGCACTATGGATAATTGATGACGATCTGGGGCACACCCCTAGGTATGTTTCGGAGACATGCCATCACATTTTTGATCTTACACGGAAGAGATGGCTCCCCCGCTTCGGTGACCCAAAAAGGTATAGTTTTGATGGGAATATGGAGGATATTGTCGCCACAACAGATTTTACGTGCACCAGCCACCATTAGTGTACACAACGGTCTTTGGCCAGCTCGAGTACCGAACCTGCAATCTTCCAATTACAAGGTCGGCGTGCTATCGACTGGGGTGCCGCGGTCCTGATCTATAGTTAAAAACAAAGGTGATATACTAAAGCTATAATAGAAAATAGTCTGGATATTACGGATTTCTTTCTATTAAAAAAAAAAAAAAACTGATTTTAAGCATGATTTTTATAAAAATAAAATAATGTGCTATTAAATATTACATATTTCAAAATTTTCTGCTTTTGTCTTGTGTTATGCACTATTAACATTCCTATTCAGTGAAAGGAAAGCAGCGGATAGGCGGGCAGAGCTCTGCATGTGTTAACAAGTAAAGTGAGTCGGGGGAAGGCGAAGCCTCCCTCAGGGGTTGGTGAGCGGAGCGAGCAGGGGGCAGAGACCCCTAGTTATGAAAATAGATCTTCCCATAAGATAGGCCATAGCTGTTGCCAAGATTAGGTATTGTCCTCTCTTAAGAATAACTTCTTCACATTCTACATCATTATCACTTAAATTAGCATCAGAGAATTTGTTTTTAATTAGTTAATAGATTGTGAATAACTCCAAAGTCATGATATAATATCAAAGTTCACATACTCATCAAAATTTATATTTAGAATGGTAAAATAATGACCAGTCAAGAAATTTTGTGAATTTTAGAAAAGTGGAAAAGACATAACTAATATTGTGTGACTTATAAACAAAGAAATTTTTCATTCAAATGAATAGGAATGAATCAGGACTTCACTAAAAGGTCGTATAAATGTAAAAGATGTATAAATTGGATTTTTTTGTAAGGGAAATTTTGTGATTACGATAACTTTTGACATAATACTCAAAATTGAATTGAACCAAAGTTATACAGCAAACTTATCTTACAAATATCTTAGATGAGTTCGTTAACTAAGTTGCTCTGCAGTTTGTTTTCAAGTGGCAGCTACGTGAAAATTTCAAATCCACATTTTGAATTTTGATGTTTACATTGACCACATAAAGGTCTCAACCAAGTATTTATTAATGAATTTTATCTGCCATTTTTAACAAAATGACCGATATCTTTAGTACGGCCATTTCAAATCAGGATACCACTTGTAAATTTATCATCAGAATACCTTTTGAAATACTGAATCAGTTCAAGTTGGACATTGAACTTATCACACAAATATCTTGGATGAATTTTGTACCAATATTTAGTTTCCAAGTTGCAGCCGCTTGAAATCAGGCTGCTACTTGAAAATGCGCCACCATAGTAACTTTTAGAATACTAAACTGGTTCAAATCAAAGTTGGGAAGTGAACTTACAATTCAAATATCTTGGATAAGTTTGCTAGGCAACTTGATCCACCATTTTGTTTCCAAGTGGCGGCCACTGAAATTTGTTTTATTACAATAACTTTTGTAATACTGAATCAGTTCGAATCACGTTTGCACAGTTGACATATCATTCAAGTACCTTTGATAAGTTCACTGGGCATCTCAGTCACTCTGTCCTTTTGTTTCAAAATGGTGGCCACTTGAAAATTATCACAATAACCCTTGAACCGATTTGCTTAAAACTCCATGTATACATAGCCCTCATTAATAAATCCATCAAATTCATTAATAAAATGTAGCTGCCATTTTGAAAAAATGGTGGCAACTTCTTAAGAAAAGATAAATCAACCTAACCTTCCTATGAGCCGGAAGGACTTGTTTTAATTTTTTGATCAATAACCTCTAAAAAGTAATGATATCAGTACAAAAACCCTTAACGGGTTAAAAGTTTGTGACGCAGCTACTTTATCGCTATAAAATTTTGAAATATGGGTCTTAAAAATAATGATATAAATTTTAAGTGACGCTTTACTATTAGTTAAAATATACGTAGATTTTCTTATTTGATCATTTGCTTTTTTCTTTTATTTATATTTACAATGCAAACATAATATTTTTAACTTCAAGATAAGACAAATATATTAAATATACTCACTGATACTTTTTCATTTGCACTTCAATTTCAAAATAACAGTTTTAAAAGGAATGATATAAAAATTCCAGTGACTCCTCGGTGTCATTTTAAAAGATTTGTTTTTTGATTCCATTAAAATTACCTTTGTTTTGTCTATTAAAGTATATTTACACATTGAAACAGTGCTTTTAATTTTCAAATATACTGTCAAATAATCACACTTTTATTGAGTTTGCATTATAAATTGAAATTATTTATTTCAATAAATTGATTTGTCTTTTGCGTCACGCTATCCAAAACTGCAAACAAAATTTGTGCAAATGTATTCTTTGCATCACACTATCTCTTTGCACAAATTTTCACTTAGTTGGATACTATGATACAAAGTAACATTTACATAAATTTTATTCACAGTTTTGGATAGCGTGACGCAAAAGACAAATCAATTTATTGAAATAAATAATTTCAATTTATAATGGAAACTCAGTGAAAGTGTGATTATTTGACAGTATATTTGATAATTAAAAGCACTGTTTCAATGTGTAAATATACTTTAATAGACAAAACAAAGGTAATTTTAATGGAATCAAAAAACAAATCTTTTAAAATGACACCGAGGAGTCACTGGAATTTTTATATCATTCCTTTTAAAACTGTTATTTTGAAATTGAAGTGCAAATGAAAAAGTATCAGTGAGCATATTTAATATATTTGTCTTATCTTAAAGTTAAAAATATTATGTTTGCATTGTAAATATAAATAAAAGAAAAAAGCAAATGATCAAATAAGAAAATCTACGTATATTTTAACTAATAGTAAAGCGTCACTTAAAATTTATATCATTATTTTTAAGACCCATATTTCAAAATTTTATAGCGATAAAGTAGCTGCGTCACAAACTTTTAACCCGTTAAGGGTTTTTGTACTGATTTGACATTACAGTTGGAGAAACGTTTGTTTTTTCTTTCCTTCCTTTTAATCGTTTGGGAAAATGTCATCTTCGTTGTGAACAAAAGGTTAAAATCGAAATCTTGAAAAAAATTTCTGAATTTCTATATTTTTAATTATTATTTAATTTTTATTTAACCTTTTAAAAATATTTTAAATATAATTAAAATATATCTTATTCGAATAAATGTAAAGGAAATCATGAAAATTGAGCAGACTTTTATTATTAATATGATTACTTTATTGTGTATTATTGTTAAAAAGAATTTTCAGTTGTACGTTTTTTTCAGTTATACGTTTTTTAAGAACGGTCCCTTGAAAAACGTATAAACGGTGCTCCACTGTATATATATATATATATATACCGAAGGCAATAAATCTAATTTAATGAGAAAGCACCACAGAACTGGCGTTTTAAATATTAATAATTACAAAACTTTGAAACCTTGAAAATTTTGCGTTGCTGCTTTCACTCTAATGTTTCCAATGTTTTTCAATCTACTTGTTATATAAATTTATCCTTATATATATTTAATTTTTTGTATTTTTATAGTGATATATTCTCTATTGTTCTTTGTTTATGAAATTAATTGCTTTAATGTTTTTTATTAATTCGATTCTAATCTTGAATTCGTTAGCTGTATATTTTTGATTTCATCTATGAAAAGTCGGGGGCTAGGAATATATTTTTTTGGCTAAAAAGCACGCGTTTCTTCAGAAAATTCTCATTTTCCATTCCCTATATGGGGGGGGGGGGGAGGCTCCCATGAAAATGGTCCCCATATATTTTGGGATTAGTTTGCATTTACTATCAGTTTGTTTATTTATTTCGGTTTTATATTTCCTTTTGCTGTATTTGCGGATGCGTTTATAGATATTCTGTTTCAAGTTCTTTTTTTTTTTTTTTTTTTTGTCAATAAAAAGTTTTATTTCTACTAATTTTCAAATTTATAATATATATATATATATATATATATATAATGTTCATTTAATGTACAGAGGGTTTTGAAAATTCGGAGCAAAATTAAAAAAAACTCAATTAAATAAAAATTTTAAGCTAATACCAAGTATCTCTATAAAAATATTTATTTACACGCGAATATTTTTACAGTATATTAATTTTTTTTTCTAATTTTTATTGTTTATCACGCGAAATTAAAAATATTTTATTTCCGGAAAAAAATAAATAAACGTGAATTTTGTTTATTTTGGCATCAAATATATTTTTCTTTTTAATCATTTTAAAGTTAAAATGGAGTTTTTATTTAATATCTTCTTTCAAATTTTCAAATTTTTGATTTTTTCAATTTTTTTTTCTCCTAAACCATCCCTGACCTATAAGGAAAAAAACAAAAAAAAGGATGATCGAAATCGGTCAAGCCGTTTACGATTTTATAAAGGACAGAGAGACAAACATTCATTTATATATATATAGATTATCTTTTTTTTTAATTCACAAATTTCGAACCGAAATTAGCAAACTTTTTCATGTAAAATCACATTTGCTAATTTTAGCCTTTTTTTTTTTTTTTTTTTTTCCTTTGGACAAAATCAATTAAAAATTCTCAATATATATTTTATTGTAACAATAATGATAAACTTTTCATCCAACATACTCGTAAATTGGCAAATTGACAACTTGCCAATTTTAAATTATAAATGCAACGTGATTATAAATATAAAACACGTTCTATTTTTTTTTTTTTCATCACTAATTTCATTGCTCGGCGTGAAAATTGCCTCTAACACCATTTCAGCACATTCTTATGTAAAATGACCTCCTGAATTCGAATATGACCACCTTTTTGCCCAATCACCCACCGTTTTCTAGATACACCCCCTCCCTCATTTTTATAATTGTTTGGAAATTTTATATCTATGAGCTTCATTTGGAGAGGAACGATGATTGTTTTAACCGTTAAATGAGGAGCTACAGAGGTAGAAAGTTCTAAAACACGAACATTTGTAGTATGGAGGAAATTTGAGGGGATTTGTGCCCAGAAAACAAAAGAAAATGAATAAAAACTATCAGTTTCTGTTTCTTTTCTTTCTTTCTTTTTTTTTTTTTTTTTTTTTTTTTTTTCGCAATATTTCTGTTATTTTTTTACATATTCCAGCTTCCAGTTTTCCATTTTCTTACCAAAACACCCGAAATAATAAAAATTATACTGTGAAATTTTTTTTCAAAATGTTGGTATGTGTAGTTAAAGTCTCAAAGTACGCGCAAAAAGTTTGAATGATTCACTGTACGAAGTTTGCTTTCAGTAACTCCCACGTTAAATGATTTGGGCAGTAAAACATGAACAGTAAAACCTTCTGCTTTGACACGTGTTAAAGGTCATTGCTCTTATCATTGTAGTTGTCAGTCGTTATCTACCTATAGTACACGTTTTGCGATAAGAGAGTGAAATTTATGGTGTTCTCGCTGGTGGTGATCTTTAACACGCGTCAAAGGAGGATATTTTACTGTTCATGTTTTACTGCCCAAAACATTTCACGTGGGATTTATTGAAAGCAAACGTCGTACAGTGGATCAATCAAACTTTCTTGCGAGGACTTTGAGATTTAACTCCACTCACCAACATTTTGAAAAAAAAAAAATCACTGTATAATTTTTATTATTTGAGGTGTTTTGGTAAGAAAATGGCAAACTGGAGCTGGAATATGTAAAAAATAAGAGAAGTATTGTGAAAAGAAAAGAAACAGAAACTGTTTGTTTTCATTGATTTTCTTTTGTTTTCTGGGCACAAATCCCTTCAAATTTTCTCCTTACTACAAATGTTCGTGTTTTAGAACTTGCTACCTCTGTAGCTCCTCAGGTCAGAAGACATTTAATGATTAAAATAATCATCGTTCCTCTCCATATCAAACTGATGTTTGTAAAATTACCAAACAATGATAAAATGAAGGAGGGGGTGTATCCAGAAAACGGTGGGTGATTGGGCAAAATAGGGGTCATATTCGGGTTCAGGAGGTCATTTTACATAAGGATCTGCAAGAATAGTACCAGATCTCGATATTTTATTTATTTATTTATTTATTTATTTATTTATTTTTTCACAACAGTGTGTTTTTAATCTAATTTGGGGAATTTTGGACTATCAACTAACAATTACTGTTTAGAAACAATTTGTAAATTTTGTTAATACATTAAAATTCTCGAATTAAAAAAAAAAAAAAAAAAAAAAAAAAAAAAAAAAAACATTTTTATACTACATGCTATAAATTTATGACACTTATCATTAACGTGATTTGGCAATTGAGAAACTACCTACTACATAATTTTGTTTGAACTCTGGGAGATCGCCAACCTAAAAATATTGCGAAATATCAATTCAAAGTGGCCTTAAAAAACACCTTTTAATCAACTACAATTGTATATTAAATATATTTTCCTGAAATAATTTTTATGAACTATCTCTATTAACGTTCTATTAAAAACACCGCATTCAAATAGGTCGTCTTTTTTAATCAGGGTTAATGAAAGCGCAGTGAAAAATTCTTAAAATAAAAGGGTTTTATATACAGGGTGTTCCATAAGTCTGTAGACATTTTAGAAATTCATTCTGTTGAACTGATAGAATTGAATGCTATATGCAAAAAAAAAAGCAAAAAAAAAAAAAAAAAAAAAAATCTTTCTCGTAAAGGTAGACCAGATCACACATTTTCATGAAAAACTGTACTTATTTGCATGCAAATGTTTACAGGCATATAAATCCTGTTCTATGTGTTCACCGTCACCACAAATTACAGTTTGCGAACGAGTTATTACACTGCTAACTGCAGTTTAAGTCGGCGGTTCTTACCTGAGGGAAAACATTTTCACCAATAACGCTTTATCCACCAAGTTAGCATCACAATTAAAACTTCATGCATGCACAAGTAGGACTCAAAATAAGAAATAAATTGTTCTAATCGCAAAATTTGGCAATTTATAGGACTTCCGCATATTTTTCTTTCACATCCGTGCAAAAAAATTTACTATTTACCTAACTATCGTCGACAAAAAAATTAACTATATTTTTTCTTTAGCAAAGAAAATCCACTTCCACGAAAAAGATTTTTTCGCAAAACGCGTTCAAGTCTATCAATTCATTCAAAAGTTATGATTTTATAAAATGTATACAGACTTATGTGACAATCTGTATATTATAATGTTACATCTAAAAAAACCAACAACACTTTCGCAATAAAAACTCTTTATAACAAAAGAAAATTCTAAAATGGTTCCTAAAATACACGATAACAAAATTGGCATTCACGTCTAAAGAAATTTTCGTTCATTTTAGAAAAAAAGAAAAAAAAAAAAGATGGGGCCATTATGCAAAATAATATTTTGCTTTTTAGTAAATTAAATCTTTTTCAAATGAAAACAAGGACGAAAAATCATGAGATACACAGAGATTATTAACATTTTCCAACTGTACGTACTCCTTGTATATGTAGTTTAACCGAGGGGTGACCATCCCGCGGTGACCATCCCCGTGACCACCGCGTAGTTTCTTGCGGCCCGTGAGAAAACAAACGATATTAAAGCCTTTGGTTAACAGATCAAAAATTAATAAATACGTTTTGACTTTTCGAAGTGAAAATACCTTTAAACGATTATGGTAGCTAAAGAACTGTTGTAATGAAATATTATTAGATGAATTCTTCATTCTTTTTCTTATAGTTTTAATATATAGTCATAAATTTTTCACGATTCTATTGTTAATTTATGAATGAAAATAATTTAAATTAATGTATTCTGCTCCGAATTTTCCCCCTGCTCTTCCCCGAAAAAAGCATATACATAAATGAACCATATACTTACAAACATATATGCGCATATGCATATGTACAGTCATAATAATAATAATAATAATAATTTCCTTCCCTGACTAATTCCACCGTAAATTATCGTAGAAACCAGCAGCTGATGCCTAACGTAACGATTGGTAATAAGATCTAGTTTTTAATTCAATTGCTAAGTTTTGTTTAGGGTGTCATGTACATATAAAAACTTGCACATTTTTTTTTCTTTTTTTCTCCGAATAGTAACACCCAGTTTTGACTACATATTCGAAGTGAAAGCGGTTTAGAAAAAAGTACAGTTTATATTCCTTATATCAAGTTTTCACAGAGTTACAAGGAAAAATTTATCAGGGGCAAATCTCTATATTTAAAAAAATTAAATTAAGATATCACAGAAAAAAGTATTATATCTATTCAGATAATAATCGGAAAAGAAGTAATAATTTTAAATATAAACTAAAGTAAAGTAATGCTAATTAAGAAATGGCGTGTACATTTAAACTTACATGAATAACTATTTTAAAGCATGCGCAAGCAAAGTAATATATGACACAAATGATAACAAGTGACAGCCCCCTAAGAGCAATAAAAATTGAAATATCACTAAAATTCGAAAAATAATGATAGAAATTAACTGTAAATTTAGAAACCGATATTTGTGATGATACCTATTCTATTCGAGCAAAAATTAATGTAGGTCATAACTTAGAAATATGAAATTACTAATCATTTTCATAATTAAAAAAATAGATATATATCTTTTAACCAAAAATAGGCATATTCGGGTTAGTTTATTCTAATGTAACAGAAAAAAAAAATTCAATATATTAATTTTTTTGGAAGACATGAAATATTATTATGATTACATGAAATTACATGAAATATCATTTAACATTAGCATCTTCATATTTTAAAAAATTATGGGGAAAAATGAGAGACAACATATAAACTATACCTTTTTCTGGGCTGATTTGATCCAAATAACCAAAAAACTTGGCGAAATTGGCAGTTGCTTTTGAAAAAATCAAGATGATGCTAGTTTTAATATGTAGACATCCCTTTCAGAAAAATCTAACTAAACCGTTCTAAACTAGGCCTTATTACTAATCGATCGGCACCAGCCGCATGTCTCTACACTAATTTACGGCGAAATTAGTCGAGAAAGAAGGGGACGAGGGCTTTTTTTTTTTTTTTTTTTTTCATAACTGTACATAACGGTGCTGCCCGAATGAATAAAATAGATTTCCAATAAGGCCCATCAAGTGTTTTGGGTTGGACAGGCCTGGTTTAACCTTTCATGTACTTTGCCTACGTTATCTCACAACGGACAGAAAGTCAGATAGATAGATTCATTGAATTCATAATCAGTCTTAGATATTAATAATAACAGGAGACTTGGCGTTGGAATATTAAAACCCGAATAAACTACTACGTCAGAAACACCAAAGAAAAATATTTGAGGTGCATACAGCTGTTTCGGTAGCCTTAAGCGTACCGTCTTCAGTGCAAAAAGAATTCTGATTCTGGAGAAGTGCTCGTATATATAGGAGAGGGACCCGATTTAGTTCAACCAATAGGATTACGGAAAAAGTGGGGAGTGTGGCCAATAGGAATTTAGGAATGGGTAGCTGTGTAAACAGTAGAAAAATTAGGAAAATGTGGACTGAATGTAAAATTTCCAACAATCAGAAAAATAGGGAATAGCGAAATCACAATTTGCAAGGTTTTTAAAATTTTTATACTTATTAAAAGCTTCAAAGACATCAAGTTCATGAATGGATTTAGGTCTGCAAATTATTTTAGCTGAATTAAATTTAAATTATGATTTTCCTCCCTGCAATGATTAGAAATAGCCGATATATTAGTTTCTTGTTTGCATTTCCTGTCATAGCGGTTTATCATATATTGGCCAAACTAAACGCAGTCTTAAATTTCGTCTAAAAGAACATATGAATTACCCCCACAAACAAGACACCAATAAATCGCCTATTTCTAAACATTGCTGGGAGGAAAATCATAATTTTAAATTTAATTCAGCTAAAATAATTAGCAGACCCAAATCCATTCATGAACTAGATTTCTTTGAAGCTTTTCATATTTATAAAAATTTTAAAAACCTTGTAAATTGTGATTTCGCTGTTCCCTATTTGTCTGATTGTTGGAAATTTTACATTCAGTCCACATTTCCTTAATTTTTCTACTGTTTACACAGCTACACATTCCTTAATACCTATTGGCCACACTCCCCACCTCTTCCGTAATCCTATTGATTGAACTAAATCCGGTCCTTCTCCTATATATACGAGCACTTCTCCAGATTCAGAATTCTTTTTGCACTGAAGACGGTACGCTTATGGCTACCGAAACAGCTGTATGCACCGCAAATATTTTTCTTTGGCGTTTCTGACGTTGTAGTTTATTCGGGTTTTAATAGTCTTAGATATTGTTTAAAGGGTTAAAAATGTTTAACCCAAACGGAGAAGGAATTCCATCAACACCCAATTGCAGCTTTTAATGTATCTGAATATTTTAGTGTAGGACTGTAATTCTAAAGGCTAATTATATCATATTCTATAAAAAACAATGTTTTATCATTTAAAAAAAATATCACTCAATAGGATTTTTGAAATAGAAATCTATTTAAATGTGATTTATAAAAATATCGCATCTAAAACGTAATGCATTGGCATTTATTATTATTATTGCTGTCTCTGTAAAATAACCATTGCTTGTATTTACTCCTTTTTCAGTAAGAAACATCCGATAGTAAACTTGAATAACATATATTAGTTTCTCGAAATTTCATTAATATTTCTGTACTGATAAGTATAAAGGATTTAAGTCCGAAAATGTCGATTTTGAGTTAATTACCTAGTCAGTCTCAGAAAAAAATTCTCTATCGATTGGTATAAAGGATTTGAATCCATGTCATTTAGTCTTTGAGAAAATCCATTGGTAAAAAAAGATTCAAGTCAGAAATTTAGCAGTAATCTTTGGTATAAAATATTTAATTCAATTTTTCCCTTTATTAAATGAAGATTGACAATCACTGAATGGTATAAAGCGTATAAACCAACATAATCCCTTTTTCCTAATCGATTCTGCTGATTAGTTTTTAGTTACTTTAACTTTATATTTCGTCTCCTGAAAATCAAGACTATGGACTTAAATCCTTTATACTTATCAGTACAGATTTATGGGAGTTAAAACGTGGACAAACAGTCATACAGATGGACAGATAGATGGGCAGACAGACAAACCGAATTCATAAACACTTTTAAACTTTGTTGGAACATGTTAAAAAGAGCAAAAAATGAGTGTTGGTGCTATAATGCAAAGAATCATACCACACGATTTTACTTAAACATTATTATTTACTTCTCCTAGAAATTTAAATACATTTAAATAGTAGTGTATTCTATCGAAATTACTATGTAAAAGTGAGATAAATTTAGTCCCTTATTTAACCATACACACCCAGTCATGCATGCATAAGTGCTATTTGCACAAGAAACAACGAAAACAAATATCGTGAACTGTCTTTTAACAAATTACATTATCCAGGGCATTCAGCTGTAATGGAAGAAGGGATAAGGGCTCCCTCGATATTGGGTGTATTCGACCAACCTCCACTTTTGATTGGTTGACTACAGAAGTAATAAACGTTCTAAAGTGGTCAATATTTCACATACAGAGCAACAGTGGAAACTATTGAAGGGGGAACAGCAAAAAATTTTTCAGTAGATTATATCGATTACAGGATCTCCCTGAGTAAATTAGAAAAGACAAAAATATTTGCTTATAATCCCTCATCCACAGAAAAAAAAAAAAAAAAAAAAAAAAAAAAAAAAGATTTTTATTAATGACACAGAAAGTCACAAAGCATAAGTATTGTAATATACATGTATATATTTTTTAAATGACTCAATTATCTTAAATGTAGGCTTCAGTATATATTAATTAATAAATATACTGATGGATGTTTAAAATTATCTAATGCACACATAGACTATATTCCTTATGAATTTTAAATATACCCATATGTATATAATAATTCATCATTTCAATGACCAAACACTTTAAAAGAAGATATGAATCAATTAA
Source organism: Salticus scenicus (assembly GCA_963930645.1). Classification (NCBI taxonomy): domain Eukaryota; kingdom Metazoa; phylum Arthropoda; class Arachnida; order Araneae; family Salticidae; genus Salticus; species Salticus scenicus. Next base: position 135,980,657 of record OZ005652.1, on the reverse strand, counting down.
AAAGAAAAAAAAATATGGAAATGTACCTTTATAGAAGGCAAAATGTATTTAAAATGTTATCATGAATTGTTCGATGAGATCATATATAGAAAATGTAATCAAATAATAACATTAATAAAAAAAAAGAGAGAAAAGGAAGAAGAAGAAGAAGGGAAGAGGCCCACATGACAGAAAATGAGTGGAACGGGTTTAGTTTGCCGGGCGTACAACTTTCCCCAAATCTTCTGCAAGACCCTACGGTAACAAAATAAAAATTGAAAATGAAAATAAAAATTACTGCAAAAAGAAAAAAAAAGAAGAAAAAATTAAAACTTAACAAGAAAACCATGAAATATTGAACAAATTAACATAATATTTATATGACTATTATAAGATTACAAGATTGCGAATTTTGTTTTTCTGTTTAAAATGACAATTGAGACTACCTGCAAGTCGAGTAATTTTAAGGATATAAACAAATGAGTTAGGCAACATTTCAAGGTACTTAATAATACTCATTAAAATAAATTTTAATTAAATACGATGCTTTAATTATTATCTTAAACATCTTCATTAATAAACTTTTATTTAAATAAAAAATACAATTACAGTGATCTTACTTTAAATTTACGTTATGTATCAATAACTTAAATAGTTTGTTAAATTCATGAATGTTACATAGTAGTGTTAATAATTAGTATTATATATGTGCGTGTGTGTGTGTGTGTAGAAAAATAACATAAAAGTTATTAAATATATAAACGGATTAAAGTTGTGTATTTACGCAAAATATGGAGAGATATGCTAATAAAATACTTTTCAGAGGGGAAAAAATATGTTGTAACTTTAATATTAAATATTTATGTCCTTAAATATTGAGGCAGTGAAAAATCAGAAATAAAAACTTTTAAAAAATATATGTATGTATACATGCATATACATAAAGATACTATATACATACATATAAATATATACATTTTCAAAATTTTAAATGCCATATTCTTTTACATAGAGCTGTGCTAACTACCTTAGGATTATAAAGTTTTAAGACAGTCAAAATACTTTTTATCTGTTTCCTTTTAGAATGAAACTTATGAATAATATTTATACATTCAATTTTAGAATTTAAAATTTAACGAAATGCAGCATGCCCTTAACACGTTACTTAATTATATTTCTAAGAACTACAAAAACAAACGTAATAAGCAGAAAAAAAAAATGTATTATACAAATATTGAAATAATATTTTGTTTTCAGCCCTTTCAAAATAAAAACATCCTCTCATTATATTTCTTAAAATACAACTCTTGTCTTCTTATTCGCTGAATAATTTAGATTACACATGCTTAAAGGGAAAAAAGAAAAAAAAAATCTTAAGTCTGTACTTTATATACATTCTAAATTATTTGCTGAATTTTCATCTATTAAAATGTATATTTTTAAAATATATTTGTTTATGCAAACATACACGGATACATAATGCCATTAAATGAAAAGCAGATAAAGGGATTTTAATAATCTTCAAAACAGATTTTTACTTGCTCTTATACCCATATATATGATAGAGAAATAATTGGTTTTGGATAAAAATTTCTAAATTGAGTTTTTATTATATTTACACGTTTTGAGGTTCCCTGAATAAAAAACATGTAATTAGCGGTTGGTCTGTGTATCTGTGTGTCTTTTATCAGCATATCTCAAAAACAAAAAATCGCAGAAAGTCCAAACTTGGTGTTCTAAATGTGTATCATACAGGGATACTACATTGAACTTTTCGTTGAGGTCAAGCAAAGGGTTCGTGTACAGGGATACCCAAGAGAATTCAAATACATTATGTCTATGGGGAAATTTCTGGTAAGTATAGTCTAACATCTATAAATTGACTTAAACGAAAGTGAATGAACAAAATTTATTGTGTGCAAAAAAGCATGTTTTATGTAGATTGTTATATTGAAATCATTCATCATTCATTTACCGGGATACCCAAATTATTTGAATATATTGAGGCTATACTTGGGAATTGGTGGAATGAAAATTCCTTTTGTGTTAAATGTTTTTCAAGTAAGACTAAATTTCAGTGTATAATATTGTTTATAGTACAAACTAATTAAAAATAATATGCAGTTCTACCCAAAATTAAGCTAAACGTTATTTTTATTGAATGTAATTTATGGAAGTGCTTTGCTACATCTTATTATGTCGACGGGCACGACTCAGGAAGCAAAATTATTTTTTCATACGCATACTCTAAGCAAAGAATTTTTTGAATTTTCAACTCTGAGTTTTTGTATAATATCACGTTTTCAGGTTTCCTGGTTAAGAAAATTTAATTTTTAGCGGTCGATGTGTATGTTATCAGCATGGCTTAAGAAACAAATAGCTGCAGGAAATTCAAATTTGGTATTTTGAAATACGTATTAAGTTAAAAAATTAAATTTAATAAACATATCCAATAAGTTTGAGTCCCTCCCCCCCCCCCCTTCTTTTTGTTTTCATCAATCATGTTGTTATGAAGTGGAAATTCTTCTCCAAAATGTCGCTGTAAACATTTACAACATTTATGGAAATAAAATTTATAGAAGACAAAAAAAAAAAAAAAAAAAAAAAAAAAAGGGGGGGGGGGTTATATAAATTATTTATTAATATCTATAAAAAATAAATTAAAGAAACAAACAAATTAACAAACATTCAAAGCACTGAAAATCTTCACAAAAACCATCGCTACATTTGACAATATCAACCAAGCAAGTACGAGAAAAAGAAAAAATCTTGATTTCGCATAAGTGTGCAGTGGAAAATTTTCTTTGGATGTCACCTTGAGCGTCATATTTTAAATATGTACAGGGTACCAGGAAATGTGATTTTGTCTTTTTGTTTTATTTCATTTTATTAATAATTACTTTTACATTTATATTTATTTATTTATTTATTTTTGTGATTGTAGAACTTCCAATTTGACAGTTTTACTTTTAGTTCTTTATGACACTCTGAAAGGATTGTGACTATAATTTCACTTTACGCTAATATTTTAGAAGAATGCAAGCACACTTTGAAAAAAACAGAATTTATTTTTAAGGACCGCTAGATGCATGTAAATAAAATAAAATTTTAAACATTTTTTTTTAAACATAAACATAAAAAAAAAAAAAAAAAAACTAGTTATAGGGTAGGTGCTCCAGTAATTGACATCTATCCCGAAATAAATAATAAATAAGAAAAATAATCTAATCACATATTTTACATATAAGAATTTTAACATTTTATGTCAAATACTGGAGCATAGGGTGCTAATAATTGGTAAAATGAATAACTAGCACTGTCAAACACTGAAACATAGGGGGCAATTGCTGATAAAATGAAAAAATGCAAGTGTCAATTACTGGAACATTGAGTGGGTGTCAAATAAAAATTCATAAAAAATAATAATAATAATTGTTATCAAATGTATATATTTTTACATATATGGGTTTCTGAATGTCTTTCATACCATGTGTATTAACTTTAGGTTTCTAAAAATATTTTCTGATGACTAGAACATTAAAAACATCAGAGATTGTTCTAAAAGGGTCATTCACTGGTGCACCTACCCTAATAAAACCACATTTGTCACGCAAATCTCGTATAAGTTAAATTCATTTCATTCTTCGCATAATGTGTAGCTTTAATTCTCATATCATCCATAAACTACAGTTTCGACGTAATGCTACACAAAGAAAAATTTCTGTGATTCACATATAGAAACTCAATTGTGACTCGAGTAAAAATAGTTCCATGTAATCCTTATAAATTCTACTCTCCTTTGTAAAAATCCCTACTGGAAATCTATACCGTTTTCCTATATTATTGAGGTCAAACTGATTAACAAATCTCTGAAATTAAAAGCAAACCCAATTTTAGCAACTACAATTCGAGTTTACGACCCAGTTATAGGAAACCAAGCGAGAATACAAAGTATTCATAATATTCATAATAGAGTGTGATTATAATTAAAGTTACGATTTCAAAACGCTATAATTTTAAAACTATCCATCAGAGCTACTTGATATTTTGCCAGAGCAATCGTGAGGCAATAAAACTTTCTTTAGCAAAAAAGAAAAAAAAGTTCCAAAATGTGCCATTAAATATTTGTAAAGTATTTGTTTCATGAAACTCCTCTTTTTCTCTTTTCACTTTTACTGTTTCCGCTGTAAATACGTAATTTTCTTGTTCTTTTTTTTTTTTTTTTTTGCTAAAACAAAATGTAGTAAATCCTTGAAGTCTAATGTTTTCTGATATTCCATTGTGTTTCTAACAATATTCCTGTGTTTAATGAGTCCATTTAGGCGTTTTCCCTGACATTACCCTGACAGCGCCATATATAGGAACACGTTGGAACTACTTTTTTCCTGCACCAAACACAATTTCTTTGCCTCACGATTTCTCTGGTAAAACATTAAATCGCTCTGATGGGTAGTTTTAAAATTATAGCGTTTTGAAATCATAACTTTAATTATAATCACCCTGTATTTATAATATTGTTTTACTATCTAGAAATGTATAAACTCGATCATTTCATCTATTCAGTTTATTGGCTTACCTTATAATCGTAGCTCGGAAATCTAAATTTCTAGTTTAGGGATTCAGAAAATGATTACATATTTGATCTAGATGAAGGCGGTATGTATATATTTTTTGCTCAGCGTACAAGTTGTAATAATTCCATCACTCCCCGAAGCACAATTTCACAGGATAAAAAAACATTGAGTTATAATAATAATAATTGTTATTATTATTATCATTATTATATATAATATATATATAATACATAATATTACATAATATATATAATATTTATATTTATTTCTGAACTATTACAAGTTTTAATTTCCAATTATCTAAAAATAAAACCTTATTAATACAATAATAACAAATAGAAAGAAGCAACAATTTTGCAGAGATAATTGAAAACAAAGTGAAAACAAATTTTCTTTTGAAAATTTTTGTTATTTAGTACTGAGTAAAATATAGTATCATTGTATAGTATAAATTTATTCTCAAAATTTCGACTCATAAATAGTTGTATACTAAATAATATTTTTAAATGAATAATGCAAATCTATATGATTATCATATTTCGAAGTTTTATTCGTCATGACTAGATTTTGCAACCATACAAAATATTTGTTTCTGGAAGACAATAATCGATCTTTAAATTTTTATAAATAAATTGACTGGGAATATTTATAATCATTTGAAAAATTAGTATTCAGTCCAGATTAAATGTAAATAAAAAAATGTCCAAAATTGATATAAATGTATATCCGCTCCTTGAAATTTCTTTCAAAACATGACCCAGTTATCTGATTTATCACATTGTATTGTTGCCTGCTCTTGTTTCCATTATCGGACACATCACTTTGGACTTCGGCCAAATAGAAACTTTTAAAATGCTTTTAAGTTCACAAATTTTAAGGAAAGGTGACATAAAGAATGATGAAAAAGCAGGATGTTTAAACGTGGTATTCGATTATAAAAGTGACTTATTCAAAATAAATCTGATTTATACATAACATTTTTCTTTTCTTATTACATCTTTTCCAAAATCATAGCTGCAGTAAATTTTTGCAATAATATTTCAAAACTTAAATAAATATTGCTTGGTAGTAGTTAATAAATATTGCTAAAAAATATTTTATTTTGTTTTATTTTTTAACACTGAAAGTGAATCTATTTTAAGCTAAATATATATTTGTTTATTTATTTATTTATTATTATTATTTATTACATAAGGATAAATCTGTATTTTTTGCATATCATAAAAATCCCCTAAAATATATATTTAAAAAATTAAAATCCTTATTCTCATGTCATAGTTTACTTAACGTGCCAAATAAAGGTAAAGATGATCTATTTTGAAGCTAATCCACAATATATATATATATATATATATATATATATATATATATATATATATATATATATATATATATATATAATATATATATATGTATATATATGTATTTTTTTTTTCTGAAGACATTTTATAATTAATATTTAAAAGATAAATTCTACAATTGGTTTAAAATTAAACGTTATCGAAAAAGGGAAGGCGAAAAACCTAAGAAAATGGATAATATAACATTCGCTATGTATTCGAATTCGCAGAATAATTGGAAGTTTAATGTACTGAATATATCAAAATTATGTATTATTGTAATAGCAGTTTCCAACATTTGCCTTTCTACATATATTTTATTAGCAATATTTTTTAATAGAAATTTTTTATAATAATTTTCTGCGATGTAACATGTTGATTTTAATTATTATGAAAATCTGTAACATAGTCTTTTACGAAAAGCAAAAGACTTCACAGGTATACGGATGTATTCTAATAAAATTAATCTAATTATTTATACGGAAAAAATATTTTCATGTCGTCTTCAATATCTTGATCAATATGTTTATCACGTCTTCAATATGTTTAGCACATGAGAAATTAACGGTAGCATATAACACCTGCACAAACATTTTGCAATTATTGGATTATATTTTGCAATTAATAGAATATATTTTGCAATTATTGGATATTTGGTTCTTTTTCGTAACTGATGTTACCAAAAGGCCCCATATAACAATGATCTTCCTACATCGCTCCCTGGGATATTATGAAACTTCCGGATTCTTCGAGGAGGAAAACGAACATATTTGTGAAATCTGAGAGAAAATCTAATTTGATATTTGTAATAATGGTTTGACAGAGGTAGTTCTCGGGAATTACTACAGAGCTACGAAATGACGATGTTCCTACGGAAGCCGCTACGGAGAACATTTTGCATTCCTTCGGAATATGCTGCGAGAAATATGGGAAATCTGGGATTCCTATGGAAGAATATTTGCTATATGCGGGGTGATGGGAAATAGACCGAAACGCGACCACTAACATTACAAAAAAAATGACGCGACGACTCTCAGGTTTTTAAATATTTTTGCAATTTTTGGTGGTTATACAAAATTTTTATTTTATAACCCTGAATTAGTAGTTATCCCATTTTATGATGAGTGATATTCATAAGCAGTAGTAATTTTAGAATGTTTTAACTGAGAAATCGATATTTGAACTTAGAATTTCACAAATGATGTTTTGTTCAACATATTCCTACTAATGTGGTCTTATAATTATCCTTAAATTCGTAGAAAACACGCCATATGTATATAAATCAACACTGTGATGGCGCTTTGTAAATAACTTACTTTGTAAATAAAGTAGTAAATTACTTGCTTTGTAGATTACTTTGTAAACAAAAAAATTAATGGAATTCTGGGCGTTATTTCTGACGTTACAATAAATGTAAAGTTCACATAATATTCACACATGTAACTCTTATAAAAAAAAATAATAATAATAATAACAATAATAATAATAATAACATTATGAATATTAATAATTTATTTTAATTAATTAATTTAAAAATTACATAAAAAGCACGTAAGCATATTAATATACAAAATTTAAAAAAGTCAAGCACTCATAATTTTCTTCTTACAAATACAGAAAATAGAAACATTCTATAAAAATAGAAAAAATGCCTAATTAAAGCTAACTACAATATATATATCATTCCTGCAAAAGAATGAAGCATTTCCATATATCAAACGCATCATCTAGCTTACGTCTATTCAATAATAACAAAATTGATTTATTTTTCTAGAAAGATAATGCTTCCCCAGCATATTTCTTATAAATATCCTGTATAAAGAATATTTATATTCTTCTATTCATACACAAAATATCTGAACAACTCCCGTTTCCATTTATTTTTAAATGTTTTATTCATATAAAACACCATTCATATAGCTATTCGCCCGATGTTAGTCACACGAGATCAATAATAACGAGTATTTACAACACCCCTAAGTCACACACTGAATTTAGCTCCTTCTGTATTCGCTTCATTACAGAATCAATTGACGGAGTCAAACTGGAAAAGCTGATAAGAAATTTCAATACTACTGCGATATTCGATATGTGACAGAAAGTCGAGACATCCGGTTTATGAACACCCTGACAACATCACCCTGTTAATTCGATTAAGAATGTTTTTATGATGGGATAAAGTGAGATCTGATATAAGAAGCTGATGAATACAGTGAATCTCAGATAGATTAAATTCAAATGATCACGATTGTCTTAATGAGCATTTTTTTGTTGCATTCGAACTAGAATAATTCGATAAGATAAAGTTGCACATTATATACAAATGTCGAAAAGAGTAGCTTCAGAGGAATTATTTAAGATAATGGTTTAAAATAAAGCAATTCCCATTTTTATCTATTTTTATAGGTATTACGTTTTTAGACGTAAAAATTTTACCGAAATATTTTTGATGAAATAACATATGTTGCATATGGTTGCTTATAGATTTTACAATGCGCAAATTTATATGCATCTAAAATTACCAAAATAGTTCAAATTGCTGAAAACTTCCAATATTGCCTTAGAGTTATAATAAAATATATATAACAATAGTTTGCTCTTCATAGCGATATTTCTGTCTTTTAAGATTTTTTTTTTCTTTATTTTAATATGCATAGGAATTATTTTTGTTTTGTTTTGTTTTATTCTATTTATTTATTTATTTTCTCTCTCTCTCTCTCTCTCTCTCTCTCTCTATATATATATATATATATATATATATATACGTCATTTCTCTTCTGTGTAAGTATTTTAACATGATTTACTAATCGGTGAATTTTACTTAAATGGTATTTGTGACAATAACTTTATAAGTAATCCTTCTAAATATTAATATCATTGTTGGTATTTTCATCTTTCTCTTATTTGCTGAGTATTGTAAAGGAATTAAATTATTTATTATATATATATATATATATATACTTAATTTTGTAATAATTTTAAATCACAAATAGTATATTATATTCATTTGACCAAGAAACTTGAAAAAATGTTTAAAATAATGTAAAATAATAAATAAACAGCCCGAGTTTTAATGCAATTTATTAGATTTAGATAAGATGGAGGGCATCAGAACTTCCCTCTTGAGATCAAATTAAAATATATACATATATATATGTGTGTGTTAAAAATCAAAGCTAAATAAAAAAAGAATAAGAAAATATAATTTGAGAAAAAAAAAAAAAAAAAAAAAAAAAAAAAAAAAACGATGTGCTGCACCCTTTGCAGCATGATCTCATGATATATCTAACTGCCGACTTATTTAGCTCTTCAATTAGCGTTGTTGAGTTAGGCTTGAGTTAGGAGTGCACAAAGACACGCAGACGCTTGTTTTTATTTATATAAATATGATACAATTTAGCTTAAAGGTTGAAAAAAAAAATAAGGAACATCATGCATAAACTTTTATAAGTTCATAATTATAAAGAAAAGTAAGTTGTACACTAAATCACATGTTTTCGTATTCAATATATATATTAGTTCAATGTTTCGACGTTAAGTTCTTACCTTAACTAAATGCTTTTAGATCCTCTGGTTACTAATATCAAGTTTTTAGCGGCTACTGTTTGTGTTTGTAATAAGCATAATTTAAAAACTTATTAACAAATGACGCTCAAATTTAATATTTTTAATATCGTATGGGAATGGCTATTGAGAATTTCGAGTAGAATCGATAAGAGCTTCAAAGAACATCATTGGTAAAATCTCCATGAATAATCTTAAATACATTTTTAAATTTAATAATAAATTTAAATGTTTGTGAATATGGCAAAAAATATTCAGACGAGCAGTTGAGCGGGTGGCATCTTCACTCGTACTGGAATATACTCGTATACAAATAAAACTGTTTCGTTAAATAGCAGTTTAAGAGAAAGCAGTGTGAATGCCGTCAGACTATGTTTTTTAATGCTAACACACTAATACAATGCTACATTAAAACTTTATTGAGTTTTTTTTTTTTTTTTTTTTTTTTTTTTTTTTGAGGGAAATTGTTTCATCCCCCCCCCTTTTTTTTTCTGAGTATGTTGATAACTGTTTAATCTGCTTTCTTCTAAAATTTCCCTGAATTATTTTAAATACATTTTTTAAATTAATAATAAGTTTAAATGCTTGTGAACATGGGAATAACATTCAATTGAGTAGTTTTATATTCATACCGGAGTATATTAGTTATTCATATCGGAATCAATACCAAATAAAACTGTTTCCTTAACTAGTAGTTTAAGAGAAAGTAGTGTGAATACCATTCAGACTATTTCTTTTAATCCAAGCAACCTAATACTATGCTACATTAGATCTTTCCTAATTTAATTTTTCTGAGCGAAATTACTTCATAAATCACTTTTTTCTGCGTTTGTTGACAATTGTTTAATATGCTTTTTTCTAAAATAATAATTATAAAAACAGTCTATGTATGTTTTATTTAAAAGAAAAAAAAAAAAAAAAAAAAAAAAAATATATATATATATATATATATATATATATATATATCATTCTTTTCATGCAAAATAAAGATAATGTTACTGCATTTCTAAATATATTCTAATTCTAATTGAACAAAACATTTATCTATTGTTATCTAGCCTATTCTTTCCTCGGTTTAACTGATTTCCTTACAAAGGGACTGTTTATGTTCCCCTCAGGGATCTTATCAACTCTCCGTCAAAAGCAGCCCATATTAAGAGAAAAGATATTAAGCTTCATTAATAATCCCATGTCAAACAGTAACTTTTGTTGGCTTTATTAACATAATATTTTTAATGAAAAGACTACATCCTTTTCTTATATGCCTTTATAAACAGTCTTTTTAGGGGGAAAAAATAAAGTAAAAATTTGCCGGTTCAGATTTTGTGGAAATGTTCCAACATTTTATTTGTTTATGTAGCATGAAAAATATTACAAACAATAAATAAATAAATGTTTGTGTTGCACAATATAGAAGAATAAAATTAAACACAAGAGTATCTAAATATATATAAAACATAATTAAAAAATTAAACCTGTTTCATAACAATAGTTATCAAATTGTTTTCCCTAAAAGCACATACAAAAACGTAAAAACAGCAAAAGAGATGTATCACTGATATTGCAAATATCCATTATACTAATAATATGAATATTGTATTACTATTTTTTGCATCTTGTAATTTAAGAAATTTACACTTGTAAATATGTAAGTATGATATATATTACGGTCTGCTATGGTTATCCATATGGTGAAATTTTTTTCTTCAACTGATGTGGTAAATACATTGACATGCCTTGTAGGAATTTTGTATTGGAAATAAAATTTTATTATCTCATTAAAAAAAAAAAGAAAAAAATAATAATAACATATATTATTTATCTCATAAAAAAAAATCATATTCATAAATTTCAAGAATTTATCTTATATGCAATTCTATAATAGTTGTATTTGTTAAAACTTTTATTACGTTTTTGTATTTTTTATATATTTGAATTAGATTTTAAAGTAATTAGCATAATTACATTATCAAAGAGAATCCAATTACATGTATTTACAACAGTACGAAAAAAAAAAAAAAAAAAAAAAAAAGAAAAAAAACTAAATATTAAAAACTACATATTTTCATATATTTTTTTAAAAGCTTTTCATTCAAAAATAATGAGATATGAAAGCTTCATATAAGACTAAAATATGTGACAGATGCTCGAGCAGCATGTCTGACTCAATTACTGAATACCAAACTGTCAAGAACGGATGGTATAACTTGAAGTTTGAATAATTAAATATGTAATTAAATTTAGGCATTGCAGACATAGAAAGATAATGGTCATGACGTATTTGCGAAGTTAATTTCTTATTTCAACATAAATGATTGAAAATGATAATTTAGTAGGCTTTCGTTAAACAAACAGAAATTATTTTACCCCTGTTAATCTCATAGGACATAGAACAATATTCACTTAAAAATTAAGAGAAAAAAAAAATAGAAAGATATTTTAAGAAATCTTTACTTAAATTATACGTTTCACTTGTTGAAAATGTACCAAATAGGAATTTTGTTTTATAACTTAATATTTGAAAAATATTTTACTATGTTGTGTTCATAAATGAACCCGTAATATGTGTGATACGTTGGCTGGAAATCTAATTATTTTATTGTTTGAACTCTTTAAAATTATGACTAACTAAACTAACAAAAATTTGATTTAAAATAGTTTTATTTAAAACTTAAAAAAAAAAAAAAAAAAAAAAAAAAATATTCGTTCATCTGAATTTATAATGCTATTTTAAATGTAAAAAATTAAAATTTATATAGAACATGCTTAAGATTATCAGTAGTATAATATGAAATTACTATATTATACTGTGAAATTACTAACATTATACTGTGCAATGATTCGAAGATACTGAAAACTTTAAATCTTTAACAGTACTTTAAGTGCCTTAGTATATGTTTGATCTAGGAATAAGAAAAATTAAAATCTTGAAATATGTAGCTCAATTTTATGAGTTTTATATGTTATACATAAACTTTTGTGAGCTATGCATTGTAAAAAAAAAAAAAAAAAAAAAAAAAAAAAATCTAAAATAAGCAAACATTTGTAAGATATTTGGGTAAAGCAACAATGTTCTAAATTGGAAAGTTTTGTTTATATCCCAAAATGGATCAGAAACTCTGTCTATTTTGAATTTACAAACTTATTATGTATGGTTCACTATCTTATTTTATACTTTTGTCTATAATAAAAAAGGACGTTGTAGAAAATATTGTATCACTCACCTCTTATCTTATGGTTCACTAACATGTGTTGAGGATCTAAAAAAATGTAAATATTTCGTATGTATACGTATGTATAGACAAAAATATAAAATAAGATAGTGAACCATAAGATAAGACCATACATAACAACATAATTTTTGTAAACTTAAAGTAGATAGATTTTCTGACCCATTTTGGGTTATAAACAGAACTTTCGAAATTGGAACATTGCTTTACCCAAATATCTTACAAATTTTTACCTATTTTAGATTTTTTTTTTTTTTTTTACAGTGTGTTATTAACATTTAAGCTAATTTTTTTAATACCCTGAAATCATAAAGGTTACTAATATCCCAATGATATATATATATATATATATATATATATATATATATCATATTCTTCATATTCTTCATATAATGATATATATGTATATATATCATTTCTGTTCTTCGATATATATACATATATAACATATATATAAGGAAGACCAGTGTACCTAGGGCCACCCCACTTTATTTGAATAATATTTAATTTTAAGTTTTAATATTCAGTTGGGCAAGTTACAACACTAATTGCGACTTTTACAACTAATTTGGAATTTTTGAGGAGAAAGATTTGACACATTACACGTAAAAAACGAATTTACATGGTTTGAAGTAAAATTTTGCAGCTCATCTCTTTTGCTATTTTACAAAGACAAGTCAAATATTTTTATTTCATTTCTAGTGAATAATTTTGCTTTTTATATTGAGTGATAAAGAGATATTTAATTAGTCCTCTCTGTCTGTGGATTTTTTAGTGGACAGCATTTTAAATGAATTTACCAAAACTTGTACCTAGAGCCACGTAGCTGCTTTGTACCTAGGGTCAGTGTGTTTGGACCTTTTAACACTTTCGCAATCGCATGTTTTGTCTTTTTGACAGTAAAGTCCACCTGTGGGCGTTTTTCTCATAAATTACAATTTTGAAAACAAAATTTTCCGTATTCACATTTATCTTACAAATGGATATGCATTATAATTATTCTCTCTCTAATCAAATTATTTACATCCATAGTATACTGATTGTACAAATATGAATATTGTGTATATTTTTTAGAAACAAATAACATAATGCAAAGGAAGCGCTCACTGGTGGAGTTTTATATTTTCAAGTGACGTGAATCTGCGTCAGCGGTCGCGAAAGTGTTAAGAAACAGAGTACAGTCTGTAGTAATTGGATGCTGGCAAACCCTGGTAAACCAATCACTATATATGACGTTGCTGAAAGTGTTGGCAAGTCCTAGCCGTCGGCCATTACTCCTGTAAACATTCTATCACGCTTTCGTGTATCCGGCATATGGCCAATGAATCAAAACACATTCACTGAGGATGAATATTTAAGTTCAAATGTGACAGAAAGACAAGATTCCTGCATAAAAAAAAAAAAAAAAAAAAAAAAAAAGATTTTCCAGGAAGAAACTGGATGTCTCTGTTTCGTGTCCTTTTCCAAATTTCGAAGCCTTCAGCATCTGACATCTTTTCGTGTGTCATGCTTTCGTGTTTCAAATTAAGGCAACATCATGATAATTATTATATGATAAATAAATGTATTACTTGATATTGTTTCTTTTATAAAATACATGTTTATATGCTTATTTTCTGTCATTACAAAGTGAAATCTAAATTTGAGAGAATGGTCCTAGGTACAATGAGGTCTGGTCCTAGGCTCAATGAGGGTGTTGTACCTAGGGCCACAAATGAAGTTTTCTTAAAAACCTTCTATTTGTCGGAATTTACTATTTTATGTATTTATATTAATCCCAATTGGAAGTAATTAGTCCTAAAGATATGTACATATCGGTTTGATAATTTTAAACAGGTCAAAGGCTCTGTTTTTGGGCATTGAAAAAAGCGGCCCTTGGTACACGGGCCTCCACTATATACGAAAGTTGCTTCTAAAGAGTAAAAATTTTCTTTAAAATGTGGATATTACTTAATAGATATTATAAGCAGATTTTCTTATTAAAGTTATGTGAATCCGAAAAATTAATCTTTTATAAACTAATTTTTTTTTTCATAATTTTAATAACGTTAGATAATACCTTCCGTATTTTAAAATTTCAACTTAAAAAAGGGGAAAAAAAAAAAAAAAAAAAAAAACATTTCCACACCTAGAAAATAAAATATTTTATTTTAAAAATAAGTATAGAGTTTATGGAATATACGAAATTTATACTCAGAATGTATCTATTATTCATCTCGAATCAATAGTCAAGCAGATACGCAATACTACAATTCACGCTTCCATTTACACATTATAAACCCGCTTCATTACAGAATCAATCTCCGGAGTCAAACTGGTAGAGGAGATAAGAAGCCCTAACATAGCACGTTATTCGATATGTCATTGAAATCGACTGAATCCGTTCTTCGATAATCGTAGTTTGTAATATACAGGATACTCGATTAAGTATGTGTTGGACGAGAGATAATGGAAATTGTAATCCGAGAATCCTGTAAACGATACAATATTTCCAGTGATTAAATTATAAAGTACGAAACTTCGAAACTTGTTTATTATTATTATTATTATTATTATTATTATTATCATTATTTTAATTAAAATAAATAAATAAAGTTTTGGTGATTATATTTGGTATTCTCTGATGAAAATTTTAGTAGTATTACCATGTACTTCAATAGTGTTTGATGTTAAGAACTTAAAAAAATCATTATTTTGGTTTTGAGTCTATATACGTTATTACATCTTACAGTTGTTTATAAAGTGTTATAATGTGGTAGTTTTTATACTAAAAAAGAAATTTTATGTTTACAGTCTGGATATGGCAATTTATAAATATTAATAAAGGCTTAAGTTCGTAGGTATATCCTTTATGAAAACTAATTGCATTATCCTCTTGATATTTTCCCATCAATATACATAGTTTTGCCATAAGTTCTGTCCACTAAAATGAAACAAACACTATTTTTTTTTATGTTCTGGAAATGTCAACGATATGTTTTGTAAAAGCATAAATAGTGCATGAAAACTAAAAAAAATTACAGTATCTGTTAATCATTTGCATAGTAAGATGAAGTGCGGAAAAAAAGGAAAATAGAATAGCAGTATAAATTTTTTACACATGTGTGTCAAGAAGCCAAAGTAGATTTTAAACTTGCTAAAGCTGTAGAAACTTTCTACGAAGTTCATCCAGTGAGCTATTAAGAAATATAATGAAACATCCTCTACCGACGACTGGTCACGAATTGGTTGTCCTCGTACGAGCAGAACGCCAGCAGATGTTAAAGCCGCAAAGAAAAGAAATCGCAGAATTCCGCTACTTAAGCAAAAACTCATGACGCTTGAGATAAATATCCGTACCAGGACAATGTCCTGTATTATAAAACAAGACCTAGGACTTAGTGCTTATCGCAGAAGTACGGGCCAGCGTCTTACGGCTGCTCTTAAGGATATTCGTGAGACAAGAGCGGAAATTTTGTTACAACGGCAAGAGGATAACAAATATTGGCAAATTCTTTTTCGGATTAAAAAAAAAAAAAATCTTCACTGTAGAGGAAAATTTCAACAAGAAAATTGACCGGGTGTTAGCTGCCAGTTCCGAAGAAGCTGCAGAAAAAATTTCAGGCACCACCCTGCTTGAATAATGGTTTCGTGGGGGGTTTCACGTGAAATTGTAACCGGACTACATTTTTGTGAAATATGTATAAAAAACTTAGTTATAAACTACAAGGTGACTTCCTGGAACAAGTTGTGAAGCCCTTAAGTGATACTTTGTTCACTGGAATGCACAGGATATTCCACCAGGATTCAGCACCAGCGCACAAGACGAGAACGGCCCAGTGATGGTGTGAGAATAACTTACCAGAGTTCATTCGAACTGATCATTGGCCATCGGGAAGCTCAGATTTGAATACATTGAACACTTGTTACCTTTGGAACATTTTAGAGGAGAAGGCCTCATTGAAATATTGAGATTTAAAAGCAGATTTAGTGAAGACAGCAACAGAAATTCCGATTAAAGTCATGCTTGCAGCGATAGATGAGTGACCAGAACATTTGAAGAAATGTGTAAAGGCGAAAAGGGGTCATTTTGAGATTTTTCTTGTATTTTTTGTAATATATTATAAGAAATAAATAAAATGTATTTAAAATTTAAACTCTGTTTCGTTTTTTTTTAACAACTGGATCTTTGTAATTGGTGGACAGAACTTTTGGCAGGACTATGTATAATTGAAAATGCATCGTTCTTTTTTCACTATATTAGAGCACCATAAGTAATTAATGTAAATTTTACAGATAATATTTTATGCCGTAAACATTTACCGCAAGTTATATTATCCATAAATGTATATTATCATTAAATTTTACAATACATATTTATTCGAATTTTCTAGGATACATAAAATTTCGAAAAAGAAAAAACAGTATTTTGATCAAAATAGCAGAGAATACCCAAAATGTGTGCCTGTCTATATGTCTGTCTCTGTGTGTGCATGTGTCAGTGCGTGTATCATAAATTTTAAGGCAGTTGTATCCCTCGAACCAAGGAACGAAATTTAACCAAACTTGGTATTAAGTTGGATCCTGACATAAACTTTTGTTGGTTGCATTTGGGGATCACCGTATCTACCGCACTTTAGAATGTAGAAATCGGGGAATAAATATATAAAATCCATAGAAAATAGCATGAAAAAAAAAAAAAAAACTCACAATCACAAGCGTGTTGAAAATAAATAAATAAATAAATGAAGGGCTTACTTTGGAATATAAGGTCAAAATAGACTAGAAAAAGTTATCGAAGCTCGGGAAGGCACTGGGATCGGGGCTCTGAAGGCATATATACAATCTTTGCCCGAATTTGATCACGGGCGAATTTCAGTACTCCTGATTCGCTGTTTCCTTTACAGTCGGCTCTGACGTCAGACCATATGCTGAATTGTACTTGTTATAAAGTTTTTATATAATTAAAACCAAATGTTCGTCTTTTCGGAAACAAATATGTCATCTTCGTTTTCTAATGAAGTGGAATTAATTTCGGCGAATACCATTACGATACGCAGAAATATAAAAAATTTAGAAGACTGGAATGTATGGTTTAAAGAATTCGGTAAATTAACTAATACTAAATGGAACTAGAGATCCTCAAATTCTTCTGGAGAAAAAATTATTTGCTCATAAGTATTACTATTTGTAATTTTTTTCAAACGTATTGTAAATTTTTATATTCTAAATTTAAAAAAACGTGTATAAGAAAGAAAAATCATTAAGTAATCTATTAAAATACCAAAAAATGGAAAAATGTAATACGTTGTTTGAATATTTCTTCTAAGAGAAATTAAGATATTTGGAAAATGGAAGGTAATGTAACCATCCCATTAAAGAATAACAATATCAAGTAAGCAGTTTCCAGTAAAATTTTCAGACGTATATCAGTTTTACTCTTTTAAATAATTTAATGAACTTAATATAATTAGTTCCAATATGATGTGATATATGTAAACTATTTCACACTTTCCTGTAAAAGAAATATAAATATTCAGCATATTGTTTCTCATAATAAACCAATATTAGCAGAAAGATATTACATAAATGAGTTTATAAACCGCAACGTTTAATAACGATATTTTATATTTCTGCAATACACGCACACACACATATATATAATGTGAATACGTACTACATATTTTACGAATGTACATGTACATGTACTCTTGTATCTCACATCTCACACTTTAAACTGTAATAACATACTTATATTATTGTAGAATAAGAAAAATAGTGTGATATCCACAACAGATTATTTATATTTCTGTCAACTTTCTCGGTAAATCAGCATGCAACATAACTTTTGACTCTTGTCCCCCAAAGGAGTTTGTTTCATTTAAAATTAGATCTCCATAGGCAGAAATTCTGCAATGAATTTCTAATACTTTTTTACCAGCACATTCTCTATGGAATATTGTACTAAAACGTTTATATTTTAGTGAAAATTACTATATATGGAGGCAAGAAATAATCAATAATTAAGAAGAAGAAGAATAAAAGTTATTGCATATAAAAGCGCATATATCAAAAGAATGAAAGAAACAACAACATTTAAATTAGCCTAGCTTTATGAGATAAATCAATTACAAAAGAATAAATACATTAATATAAATGATTAATGAATGTAAAACTGCATTTATCTTAATTAAGCTCCGTATATTATAAAATACTTAGAAGTGATATTCCTATACCTTAGGTACTATAATTTAGGATTTAATTTTGTTTTTATTTTTCAATAAATTCAACAATAAAAGCACAAATATCATTAAAAATGGATTTCAAAATTGTGCATACCTGTTCTGAAAAAACTTTGTTTCATGTAAAATATCTAGAAAACTTTTACACTCTACTGCACGTACATTAATTCTCACGTTTCTAAGCATAGTATTTGCTATTTAATTCCTAAAAGTATCCCTTGAGTCTCGTAAACGAGCCTATTTAGAGAAACACTCTACATCAAACTACGTAAATGAAAACTCTATATGAGAAATTGTTGATAATTCAAACTTGAAATCTTCTAAATTAAGATAAGTTTAGACTTACTGAGGAAATACTGAAGCCCATTAGTTATTTATAGAAAAGACTCATTATGAAAAGTTTGCGAACATTTCTAAATAGTACTTCTTTATATTAAATATAGTTCTTTTAAGCAGATATGTATTCGTTTAAAAGTAAAATGAAAGTATATATTGATGAATAGCATTTCTATAAAAAGGTGAGACCAAGGATGCGTGTGTGTATCTTTTGAATTGCTTGTATATATGTGAGTTACGGTATTTGTGTTTATTTTAATAGGATATATATATATATATATATATAAATTTTTTCTTAGTACTAAAAAATAACCAAGATTTATTCATTTGCGTAATTTATTTTACGTAATCCTCAGGTCAGGTAAATCAGTTGAAGGACAGAGATTTAAATTAACAGACTAACAAGGAAACATTCAAAAGGAGTCGTCTTCAAAAAATATAGAAAAAAAAAATATGTGATTCTACTCTTCATAAAACACCAGAAAGTGAAACGATTATCGGCTGAAATGAATTATAGCGACCACAAAAAATTATCAAATTTAAGCATTTTTGGCGATTTAGTGCTATTAGGTGATAAATTTACTAGCACCTAGATTGCCGTGTACGAACAGAACTGTGTTTTGCTTCTCCGCCAAGTACTCAAAATCAATCGCGTAACAGTGTGAAATCGCCAATTATGCTTAATTTTAATAATTTTATGTGGTCGCTGTATTTCATTTCAACTGATAATTTTTTCACTTTCTGGTGTTTTACGAAGAGTAAAATCATATATATATATATATATTTAATATTATTTGAAGACGACACCTTTTCAATGTTTTCTTGTAAGTAATATTTTTCCTTACAAGTATAGACATTTCTTTTCAGTGTAATTTTTAGTGTAAAGCTGATTTATCTGACTTACGGATTATACCTACGGTACAGTATACTTACGGTATAGTATTACGGTATACTATTAATATTCTAACTGGGCATTAAACTTTTGTTCATCTCATTACAGAATATAATTTTTTTTTTCGCTATGAAAAGCAATATCATTACACTTTAAAGGAATAAAAAAATCATTTTTAACTTATTAATTGCATTTATTTCTAAATATGTGTATATATTTATGTATAATATTTCATATGTAAATGAAATGTTTTGCTTAACAAATCATTTAAACAAAATGCAATCACAGTATGATATTTTTTAAATCAATTTGGTATAATTTGCTTTCTCCATATGCAATATCAACCCCTTCCACAGTTTCCATGACGAAAAATGTCCATGGAAACATACCCATTGAAGATGACTTTTTGGTATGAAGAAATAATTCCTCACTCTTGTTTAATAGGTTAATTTTACGTATATTATGTTATTCATTTCTGCTATGAATGCTGATTTTATCGGTTTCAGTGGGCCGTAGGCTCAAATAACAGTTATTCACATTATTCTACAATATAAACATTCTACGTATTAAGAAATGTTGTCCTAATACGTTGGGTGTAGTAGTAAGTTTTAAAGCGTGCTTAAGAAAATTAAAAAGTTGTTGAGAACTGGGAATAATACTTTTAATTAACAAAATATTCTTCATCATAATCTGGCACCATAAACCATCGGTCTGCCATGTCATTTGACGCGATGACAACCATTTGATGATAACAATGATTTAAATTTCTTTCTTGTTATGAAAGGACTTTTCCTTGATCTGCCCCTTTTCCCGCGCACGAAGATAATCCGCAATCCGCATAATTCGATAGCGGATAATCGGGAGTTTACTGCTCAACAATGTGTTTTATTATTGTTCTATCTTTATAACTCTGGGTGGTGACTATGTAGAAAAGTCTTAATAATAATAATAATAATAATAATAATAATAATAATAAAATAGAAAAAAAATATTGATTCTACTTTTTTTTTAGTCTATTCTTCCATATAAAAGCATGCGGTAAATGTGTTACATTCCTTAGCAATGGTCACCATATTAATTTCCTAAAATATCTTTGTAACATATTTAGTATAAAACGCCCTTGACGACTTTGAAATGTGTGTTTCGATTTTGGATATGTATCAAAATGGCTATCGGAACTGCATATGTAAAGACATTTTCAAAACATTTCCGTGTTACATCGATGCAAAATTTCAAATCTTGACAAGGGGTGCTATACTAAAGCTGTTATGTTCCTTTCCAGCTATTGTTCTTATTTATTTATTTATTTTATTTTTTTTTTCTATATTTTTAACTTCATACGAGAGGGGAAATAATAAATACTATTTATACAAGAAACGTAAGAACATAATGATAATAATAATCAGGGGTCCTTCAATTTAAATAAAAGAAATCTCTCTGTTTATTTTGTATTAATGACGGTATGTTTTATGCGACTGAAACAGCAATCTGATATATATATATATATATATATATATATATATATTTCATTTAGCATTCTACTATTATTATTATTTTTGTTATAAAATATTTTTCCTTTTTCGTTAAAGTTCAGTTCAATTATAATTTTGTAAACAACATTGATTCTGTAATTAGAATACCGGATAAAATATTCTTACTACTCCTTCAGTGGAAGGTACACGTATCAAAATTGCCTCAAAATCAATTAACTGAAAAAGGTTTAATCTTTTACTCTCAAATAAAGAAGTAATAAATTAGTCAATCAATAAAATATTTCAAAAACAACTCCATTGTTATTATTCAACAACAAATTTCACTTTTCAACTCCAAATACATGTAACGTGCATGGTAGAAAAATACCCTAATTTCATATATCCCATTGAGTATTGTGGATATTTCTCAAGAGATTCTAAAAATTCAATTAAAAGCATTTCATTATGCGCACCTAAACGAACTTTCGATGTCAAATCATTTTAATTTTAATAAAAGTATTTTTCCCTAATGCCTTTTCACATGAGGCATTGTAATTTCGAATTCCATTCAAAACATCCGATTCTACTTAAAGAAACGTCATTTTCTTCCCCAAAGGGCTGTAATGAAATGCATTTACCTATCGTCTTGTTTATTCTTAAAACATAAAAAAAAAATCATTCTTGAAATGGGAGTTAATTTCCATTAACAAAAGCTGCGTTATCATTTCATTGTCATTCAAAGCAGGACATTCTCTGCGGAAAAGAAGGGAATTAGTTAACACATTATTTAACGAAATAAACACAAAAGAATGTTAATGCAACTTACAGATATTTACGAAATCTTTTCTGGAATTCTTTAAACAGTTTAAGTTTTAGTAAGGAAATATAAAATCTAGATTTTATTTTTTTGGGGGGGCAAAAATGTGCGTATGGTGTTAATGACATGTTTGATCCCATGAACATTTTGTAATCTATTCCTATTTAAATTTCTGTTATTTTCTGAATTTTAGAACAATTTTAGGAAACAAAACAAACACCTAAATTTTGAAAGAAATTATGATTTATCCATAAAAGGTCTTTTGCATTTTTTATGGTACAAATTTAAGATTAAATAACACGCTTTGTAAATCTAGATACTGTTAAGTTTGTTTTTATATGCTAAATGATTTTATGTTTGGAAAAATTGTGGTTTGTGCGAAGAATATATAAAATTAAATAGTCGTAGTTTTAAAGGCAGAAACATTACTGTATTATAAATAAAACAAAAAATTCGATTGCTAAATAAAATATTAACCTCTGCAGGTAAATAGATGTGCTTTGTAAAAGTAAATCATGCTTATGTTTAAATGTTAAAAGGTTTTAATCATCGATCAGTTAAAAGTTTGAGATTAGAATATATAAAATTAAAAGGTCGTATTTATAAAAGTAGAAAAAAAATATGTGAGTCATACAGTAATTAAAAAAAAGAAGAAAAAATATCTGAAGTGATTCCACTCGACTTTCCGAACATTAAGTAATTAACGCTTGTATAAATAAATTAAAGTAAGGCAAGTCTTTAAACAAACATAAGTGAAAATTATAATAGGGAAAGTTTGAGTATTTTTCCCTATTGTTTAATTTTACGCTATTGCATTTCAAATAATTTGAGCCTATAGACCATAATGATAAACAATTTTTCTTTGTGTCCCTGTAAAAAAATATAAGGGCTAGATTCACCAAAATCTATACAATTTGTGTGGTGATTTATTAGGTTGAGTAAAAAGTAATTGAGTATTTTTCTATATTTTTCCATGTTATATATTTATATAAGGATTAAACGTCAATCAATAATTTATGTTGCCTTTTGTTCGATGACCTTTTGATGGTGAGCTTTGTAATTAACCGATCGTAGAAGGTACTGTCTTTATTTACGAAAGACTGAATGTGGTAGTTTAGAGCCTCATCTGAGTTGTAAAGTTATTGCACTCAAGGTGTTTTGAAAAGAACGAATCAAGCAGAAGTATGATGGCGCAAGGTCAGGTGAGTGTGGTGGGTGAGGCAAGATATCCCATTCAAGCTACAATAAATTTTGACGGGACGCCAAATGTGTGTGTGATCTGGCGTTGTCGTGATGGAACACTACTCCTTTACAATTGACGAGCTCCGGATGTTTCTGGATGAGGGTTTCGTTCAAACTGTCCAATTGGCTACAGTGCACACCGAAATGATTGTTCCGTTCCTTGGGATTACAGTCTTCAGATTTACAGGACTATACTAAAATATTTTGATACATTAAGAGCTGTAATTTAAATTGCTGAAATTTCATTATAAGTATATTTCACATTTTACAGCAATGTTCAAGAGGTATTGTGAATTCAGTTAGTTTATCTGCCTGCTTTTCTGTTCTCCTTTTTGTCCATTGTGTTATATCATAAGAAAAGATAATTGAATGTTGAACGATAGAATGAGTACGAAGAATTTGAAAGTAGTAATAATAAATGCGTACCACATTGTTTTTTGTTTTTCTTTTTCTTGAATATTAAACATATTTTAATAAAAAGAAATATTTATTGGTATTTTATATGAGCATTTTACATCGTATACCTCGAAGTTTTTTTGTGTTATACTTTGGTGGTTAAAGATTTTAATGTAATATTAAGGAAAAAGGCACAAAGCATGTTCGCTTAGATCTTACATTTGTACAAGCAGGAATAATTTGATTTCTTGTGGCGATTATGTATTCGCGAAACAATTGAATTTATTGACTATTTATCTCTATATATAGATACATACAGTGTGTCACAGCTAAGATGTTACAAACATATTCTATACTAAACATGATTCTATGCATCTAAAAAAGATAGGCACATTTTATTTAGTTTATTTCAAATTAATGTTGTAAACCATACCTACCAGAAATTTTGTCCATAGAATGAATTATCTAGGATGTCTCTTTTCACGAACCTTTTGTCCGATTTCAAGTAGCATTGCAATGTAATACAGATATTGAATACAGAGCTTAGACTTTCTGCTAATACTTATACAGACTCAGATATACTCAGACAATACACACAGATATAAACACTAACCAACTACTAAAATTATGTTTATTATTATTCCTTTATATTACATATTATCATTATTATTATTATTTATTCAGTTATTCAGAGGATCAAAACAAGAGCACAGAAAGGTGCTTTAAAATATATCTGTAATTTCGGGAAATCTATCCAACTCAAAACTTTAACTAAGAAGACGATAGTAGTGCTTGCTTTATCAGGTGTTTTTAATACATTTAAGACTTTACATAGAAAGCACTATGTCTATGAAGCATCAGGTAATGGCTTTATAGAAACAGCCATACAATATCACAATAGTATTCAAAAACAGCGGATGAAAGCGCTGAAATCTCTCTTTACAACTAGTGCCTATACCTAAACTAAAAGGCCGGAATCAAAGGAACTGGTTTGGTTATGATATTTTGGTGACACACTAAATTCATTTAAAATTGATTTAACGAGCTTTTGCAATGTAGCCACAGAAAATATATTAGTTGCAGGTCAAAAAAACTGTAACCACAGAGGATATATTTATGACTCAAATCGTGTACATATATTAAAAAAAAAAAAAAAAAAAAAAAAAAAAAGAAAAAAAAAACGAAAATATTTTATCTTATTGATATGTAACACAACCAAAATTTCCAGATATTCAAATGGTTTTATGCAAATATGAAAACGGACAAATTCTTACATTCATTTTTCCTTTTAATATTCCTACTTTCCCCTTACTAAACAACCTTTTGTAAGTGAAATGGCATTAAATACATGATGTTATATTACACATTTGAATGGACATATTTAAATAAAAAGAGCTATTGAGAATAATTTATAATTCTATTTTTTAAATGCAAGAGATAACGCAAATTCTGAACATTGAAATAGCTTAAAATTTTAATATATAGGCGCATCTCTTTTTTAGGAGGATAAATTTCTTTTCTATTTTTTTTATTTTTTGAAAATTTTAATAAAACGTAAATAGGCTATCAAAATAAAAATAAATTAAATTTATTTGCATAATGTAAACAATTTTGTCAATTAACTATTTTTATAAAATAAATAAATAAATAAATAAATAAATAAAATAAAACTATTAAAACCCGAATTAACTACTACGTCAGAAACGCCAAAGAAAAATATTTGAGATGCATACAACTGTTTCGGTAGCCTTAAGCGTACCGTCTTCAGTGCAAAATTAATTCTGAATCTGAAGAATTGCTCGTATATATAGGAGAGGGACCGAATTTAGTTCAACCAATAGGATTACGGGAAAGGTGGGGAGTGTGGCCAATAGGAATTAAGGAATGTTAGCTGTGTAAACAGTAGAAAAATTAAGAAAATGTGGACTGAATGTAAAATTTCCAACAATGAGGCAAATAGGGAACAGCGAAATCACAATTTACAAGGTTTTTAAAATGTTTATAAATATGAAAAGCTTAAAAAAAATCGAGTTCATGAATGGATTTAGGTCTACAAATTATTTTAGCTGAATTAAATTTAAAATTAGAATTTTCCACCCAGCAATGTTTAGAAATAGCCGATTTATTGGTTTCTTGTTTTCGGACGTAATTCATATGTTCTTTTAGACGAAATTTAAGACTGCGTTTAGTTTGGCCAATATATGATAAACCACACTGACAAGAAATACTATAAATGCCCCAAGAATTATGCATATCAATGGGATCATTTAACTGAGAAAAGGTGAGTTTATTGGAAGGCGAAAATATTTTAAAATCATGTTGTTTGAGAATTTTAACTGTGGTTTTAATGGATTTAGGAAAATAGGGTAAAACAATACTGATATTAGAAGAGACTGATTTAGTAGACTAAATAGGAGGGAGTTGTACGTTATAACGAAATACGTTATAGACAAAGCTATCCAAAAATTACTTTTGGATAGCTTTGTCTATAACGGAAGGGCCATAACCTCTGTCAATTGCAATGACTTTCAAGTATTTAATTTCATATTTTAATAAAATAGGATTTGAACAAATATTAAGGGCAGGATTTACAAAAGTATACAAAGCAGCCATTTTTTGGTTAGGTGGGTGACATGAACGCGCATGTTGTGGAAGGGAGACTGCAAAATGTTTACGATAGACGGTGGTTGAAAATCCACTTATAGTGCGAGAGACGAGGGTATCAAGAAATGGTAGGGAGTCATTATTTCTATTTCATATCTAATCTGAATATTACTGTCAAATGAATTTAAACTTTCTAAGACATGGTCAATATTGTGACGAGATATGGGGATAAGCGTGTCGATGTCATCAACCTAACGGGTCCAAAAAGGAAAAGATATTTACTTAAAAGGCTTGCTTTCGAAATAGTGCATGTAAATATCTGCGAGAATTGGGGAGAGAGGACAACCCATAGCTAATCCTTCAGACTGACAATATAATTTATTTTGGAAATAAAATGTGGTTTGTGATAAACAAATGCGGGTAAGAGAAATTAATTCTTGTATTTCAAAAGGTGTGAAATGAAACTCTTTTAATCTATTTTCGAGACACCAGAGGGCGCCACTTATTGGAACATTAGTAAAAAGATATTTTACACCAAATGAAACCATAGTGAGATTAGTGTGAGGGCAGTTTTGAATATTTTTTTACAAATTTTATGCAATTCTTAAGAGTATAACTATTAGCAGCAAGAAGAGGGGCAGAAATTGTGGTGAGAAATTTAGCTAAATTATAGGAACAAGTACCGATATTAGAGACTATGGGACGAAATGGAATATTGGGTTTGTGAACTTTCGTTAAAGCATAAAATCTGGCACAATTAGCAATATAAGGGATAAGATGAGATTTAGTCGAGTCCAATAACAAGGGCAACATTTTATTGAGATTTAATTTTATTTAATTCTTGAGGAGAGGGGTCACGGGGCAGAGGAATATATGGGCCATCATTAATTAGCTCAGTGACACTTTCGATGCATTGTTTTTTATTCAAAATAACAGTATGACCACCTTTATCAGCTTTAGTAATGATGATATTTTCATTAGATTTTAATTCCTTCAAGGCGATTTTTCTCTGCAGGGTTTAGATTTGATTTAAAATTTTTGGAGTTGAAATTGGCACTATTAAGGATTAAATGACGAAGATTTTTTTTTCTGTTGGTCTTTCAGTCGAGAAGTTTTGAAAGCTTTTTCAACCGGTGCAATTAACTAAGGAAAAGAAGGAGTTTTAGAAATGGCAACATTTGAATTGAGTTTGAGAACGGAATATTGATTATTGGAAATTTCAGCATTTTAAAGATTAACGATTGAATTTTTATTGACAACAGGAAAGTTGTTCGAATGCGTAGGACTCTGGGAATTACGGAGCAGGGGGAATTTATCATGTAGTTTAATTAAGTGTTTACGAGAGCGGTTGTCACAATGAATCCAGGAAATGCGTTGATCAACATAAACTTAGGACGTTCAAAAGCTCCCTTTAAGTGAAGAAAGAATAAATCTTTGTCAATTTTGGCGATGTTGGTACGAGTTTCTTTAATAACTGCACGGAGAATATTAAAATGAGACCTGAGTACTGCTTTGTTTACAAAACTGGAACCAGAAGCACTACATATCACTTGAATGAATATGGGGATGATGTGGTGTCTCTTGCACTATAAAAGGAACTTCAGACGGTTGAGGGCACGAAAATTTTTAGTACGTAATCGGTAGAAACGTTTGACTAATTTGCACGTTGTGAAATGAAGAAAATGGCTCAAAATATTACTGACCTAATCACCCCCTCATATGAGGCTTCTCAGACCAGGTTACTCAGTAACAATACGAGAAGAAGACCAATAACACAACTAAGCCCGTATAAGCTTAACGAATAATAACGGGAGACATGACGTTAAAATATCAAAACCCGAATAAACTACTACGTCAGAAACGCCAAAGAAAAATATTTGAGATGCATACAGCTGTTTCGGTAGCCTTAAGCGTATCGTCTTCAGTGCAAAAAGAATTCTGAATCTGTAGAAATGTTCGTACATATATAGGAGAGGGACCGAATTTTGTTCAACCAATAGGATTAAGGGAAAGTTGGGGAGCGTGTCCAATAGGAATTTAGGAATGTTAGCTGTGAAAATAGTAGAACAATTAAGAAAATGTGGACTGAATGTAAAATTTCCAACAATCAGACAAATAGGGAACGGCAAAATCAGAATTTACAAGGTTTTTAAAATTTTTGTGAATATGAAAAGCTTCAAAGAAATCGAGTTCATGAATGGATTTAGGTCTGCAAATTATTTAATTGAATTAAATTTAAAATTAAGATTTTCCTCCCAGCAATGATTGGAAATAGACGATTTATTGGTTTCTTGTATGCGGACGTAATCCATATGTTCTTTCAGACGAAATTTAAGACTGCGTTTAGTTTGGCCAATATATGATAAACCACATTGACAAGAAATACTATAAATGCCCCAAGAATTATGCATATCAATGGAATCATTTAACTGAGAAAAGGTGAGTTTATTTGAAGGCGAAAATATTATTTTAAAATTATATTGTTTGAGAATTTTAGCTATGGTTTGACTGGATTTAGGAAAATATGTGAAACAATACTGATATTAGAAGAGACTGATTTAGTAGACGAAATACGAGGGAGTTGTAATTTTTGGATAGCTTTTTCTATAATGGAAAAGTCATAACCTCTGTCAATTATAATGGGTTTCAAGTATATTTAATTTCAGATTTTAATAAAATAGGATTTGAACAAATATTAAGGGCACAATTTACAAAAGTATAGAAAGTATAGAAAGCAGCCATGAAAGTATAGAAAGCCGTGAAAGTATAGAAAGTATAGAAGCCGTGAAAGTATAGAAAGCAGCCATGGCTGCTTTCTATACTTTTGTAAACCGTGCTCTTAATATTTGTTCAAATCCTTTTTTATTAAAATCTGAAATTAAATACTTGAAAGCCACAGCAATTGACAGCGGTTATGGCCCTACCATTATAGACAAAGCTATCCAAAAATTACAACTCCCTCGTATTTCGTCTACTAAATCAGTCTCTTCTAATGTCAGTATTGTTTTACCCTATTTTCCTAAATCCAGTCAAACCATAGCTAAAATTCTCAAACAACATGATTTTAAAATATTTTCACCTTTTATTGGAAGGTTAAGAAATTAAATACTTGAAAGCATTGCAATTGACAGAGGTTATGGCCCTTCCGTTATAGACAAAGCTATCCAAAAGTAATTTTTGGATAGCTTTGTCTATAACGTATTTCGTTATAACGTACAACTCCCTCCTATTTCGTCTACTAAATCAGTCTCTTCTAATATCAGTATTGTTTTACCCTATTTTCCTAAATCCATTAAAAAAACAGTTAAAATTCTCAAACAACATGATTTTAAAATATTTTCGCCTTCCAATAAACTCACCTTTTCTCAGTTAAATGATCTCATTGATATGCATAATTCTTGGGGCATTTATAGTATTTCCTGTCAGTGTGGTTTATCATATATTGGCCAAACTAAACGCAGTCTTAAATTTCGTCTAAAAGAACATATGATTTACTTCCGCAAACAAGAAACCAATAAACCGTCTATTTCTAAACATTGCAGGGTGGAAAATCCTAATTTTAAATTTTATTCAGCTTAAATAATTTGTAGACCTAAATCCATTCATGAACTCGATTTCTTTGAAGCTTTTTATAGTTATAAACATTTTAAAAACCTTGTAAATTGTGATTTCGCTGTTCCCTATTTGTCTGATTGTTGGAAATTTTACATTCAGTCCACATTTTCTTCTGTTTACACAGCTAACATTCTTAAATTCTTATTGGCTACACTCCCCACCTTTCCCGTAATCCTATTGGTTGAACTAAATTCGGTCCCTCCCCTATGTATACGAGCACTTCTCCAGATTCAGAATTCTTTTTGCACTGAAGACGGTACGCTTAAGGCTACCAAAACAGCTGTATGCATCTCAAATATTTTTTTTCTTGCGTTTCTGACGTAGTAGTTTATTCGGGTTTTAATATTCCAACGCCAAGTCCCCTGTTATTTTAAAAGTAAAACTATAATTTGTTTTTAATTAATTCTAACATATTTGCTATAGCTCGAAAATAAGAGACATAATTACAACATTACATTTAAGTAGCTTTATAGTCGAAGTAAAGATAAAGGAAGTGATCTTTTACTTTATAAGTTACTTCATTTTATTGTTTTTTTTTATAGTAGATACTTTTATGAATAAATTCAACTTTCTATTTCATGTATCAATATATTTATGTATAATTTTTCTTGCAGATTCAGTTGCAATTAGGTTTACCTAAAATATCTAATTTCCGTATATATTTTAAAGTAAATTTTAAAAGTCTAGCTTTTTGAATATAAAATTTTCAATAACTATTTACATATATATTTTTATATATACATATTATTTAACTTAGTACGGACATGTTTTCTTTTGTGACTAATTTGAAGATAGGAGTATTTTCTTTAATATAAAAACGTTTGTATTTTTAAGATTATATTTTGCAATAATAGAATTGTGTTTGTAAGATATATATGCATAAATAATAACAGAAATAAGGTACAATAATTTTAATTGGACTTACTTCGTTGGTAGAGGAATTGAATTATATTTGCCAATTATAGCATGCTCAGATATAGCTGGGTGCGCTGAAATGTTTTATTTATTATTATTATTATTATTATTATTATTATTATTATTAAAATGCAAGTTTAATATTTTTATTATACCTACTGTCTTTTTACTTAAACAAACCATTACGATGCGTATACAAGAATCCCAATCGACTCGAAACAATTTGTGACTACTACAGTACAGAGTAATTTCATTCAGTGTTAGAAATATAAAATTATAAGCATAATATTTACAATACAACTGCTTAAAAGTATATTTGGTTGCCCGGAAAGTTTTGTCGTATTGAATTAAACAACTGACACCGGAAATTTATCCTGGACATTATTATGTAATTTTCAAGAAGTTTCTCAAAATTCATATAAATGTTTTCCAGGGTAAATGTTTTGGGTCAGTTTTTAAATTCAATGTGACATAACATTCCCTTCATCCACGGGTGAAGGAGTTCCGCCTTTTTGCCACCAGTACGTTTTAACAATAATTTCTAAACTCACGAACGTAACTGTAAAAATACGATACAAAATTCTGTATAAGAATATTGGTGGAAGAAAAAGTGGAAACTTTCCTACCTGCCTTCTTTTATCTCTCTCTTTCTTTGCCTTCGACCCAATCTGTACACGCACTCTCTTTCATATAAAAATCCAAATCTATTTTGCCAAATATGTGTGAAAAATTGTAATCTCTTAAAAAAAAAAATCAATTTAATTTAATGTTAATTTATATAAATAAATTTGCTAATTTATATGTAATTTTGATGCGATTTAAATGTGATTTGTAACACTCTAGAATTCTCTATTAGTACATTGAAAATAATTATAGTTTCATTGTATTACTGCGGATATCAGATGAATGAATTACAGTTTTTCTTTTTCATTCACAGTCAATCAATCGTAAATGTTGGCATTTTCCCTAATACCTAATTAAGGTAAGTTAGATTTGTACGCATACACTGCAATTAATCTGATTGAAAGTTAGATTACTCAGCTTAGAACTCGTACGCAATTTATAACTTTAATTTAATCAATGGAATTACATTTAACTCATTAAAAGATATAATGAAATGATAAGGTTTGAATGTAGTTAAATTGTCGCTGGAATTTTTATATTTTATTAAATCTCATAAAGTTTACAAATAGTATTAAAAGTATTTGCTTACTGGTAAAGAATAGTATTAATGTTTTTCGTTTTGTTATATATATATATATATATATATATATATATTTATATATAAATAAATAAATATATATATATATATACATAATCCATATCATTTATAAATAAATGTTTTTATGATTTTTACATAAAATGTTTATTCTGAGACATTAAAAATAAAGTACTAGCTTTTTGTTCTCCTAAATAAACATTCGATAGACAAAATGATTTTAGGATACTAAAAACAGCTTTTGCTTAATCATTTAAATAAAATTTCTTGGTACAATTCAAAATTTGCTTTATTAACATCATTTAGTAGTTTCAGAACTTTGAGCTATATGAAATATTTATGTAGAAAAAAATCATGAAACACGATTTTTCATAACGCATTGAAGACAATTGCCGTCGATTTAAATTAATATCAAAAACTATTTAGATTGAAAGCTATTTTATCTATCTTTATAAAATGTGCCAGCAAGTAATTTTACATTATCTAAAATTAGAATCACTTTCTTTAAATGTTGTCTGGTTTCTCCATTTTTTATATTTTAATAGAGATTCTCGGAAGTACTTCCATTGCCCAAAATCAGTATATACATTATTATGTACTGATTTTGGAAATGGAGTCGTCCGAAGACATAAAATCAATTTAACAATTTAGACATCTAACAATTTCCTTATAAACAGAAATTGAGACAGACGTCATGAAGACATATAAAAAAGAGTTTACATGACGATAAAAAAAAAAGAAGAAAAAAAAAAAAAAAAAAACAGAAGAATTTAGAGCCGTTTTTTAAAACACCGATTCCGAAATCTCTAACTAACCTACCTAAGCGAGCACCCCTCAAATTTTATGTAATAACCAAGCAATATAGTCTATAGGATATCTAAAAAGAATTTTATGTCGTACTTTTAAAGAAAATCGTTCAAGCCTTTTTTGAGATACTGACTTTCGGTCCAAATGTCCATTTTCACCAAAACTTGAAAAAAAAAAAAAATCTGTTTACGGGTAACTAAAGATCACAAACAAAATGATACCTAAAAGAGTGGCAAAATGTTCTATTTGAAGATAATCCGTAGATCTGTTTTCAAAGGAATGGCCTTTCGAGATATAAAATTGACCTATTTGTAGAGGAGTCCATTTTTCTGAACTAATCAACTAACACATATGAAAGCACACCTAAAAGGTTTTTTAATGTAGCAACTTTGAAGAAAATCATTAGAATCGTTTAAGAGATACAGACCTTAGTACTCACTTCCATTTTTGCAGTTTTCAGTAAAAGTTTTAAAATTATTCTTTACACTAAACCTGTAATAATTCTGAATATTTGACGTTTTATGTTTACTAGTTTAGGAACTATGATTGTCAGAAGACTCCCCTCACACAAACATGGATACCAAAATACGCGCATTGGTGCACGCTGATCAATTGCCAAAGACCTTTTTATTTGGACTCAGGAGACCTTAAAACATTCAAATCAGGTGAATATTCGATACTGAAATTTTTGAAGGATTATATTACTTCCAATAACTACGGTAGTCGGGTGATGGAAGTAATAGTAATAAAAAAAAAATCAAATCAAATCAAACTTACTAATTATGCAGAAATTTATTTCAAGGAAAAAAGTATATATATTTTTTTTATTAAAGCAGCAACTACTCTAAAAAAAATATTGTAAATAAAGACGTAATTGGTATGAAATAGTGCATTCAATAAGATTAAAAGTATCTCAATAATAAAAATTCAAGAATTTATTACTTTTACAATTTACTTTAAAGCATTAAGTAAACATTATGAAATAGCCCTTAGATCAACAGTTTTATTTATTTATTTTTTTTTTTTTTCTTTAACGTCCGACAAAGAGTAAGTTGAATATAATTACAAAGAAATTCTTCATATGCGCAAAACCAGAAAATTTTGAAAAAAAAAAAAAAAAAAGAAAGAAAGAAAGAAAAGAAAAGAAAAATACGAAAGACTCTTCTCATGAAGTTATGTATATTTGTAAAAAAGTTTCAACGGTACATGTACATAATCGTTTGAAAAATAAATATAGTAAATATCAGTTTCTTGGCTATTTATAGTTCATTGGCGAAACAAGGAAATTTGAAATAAATCAGTTTTTTTTACTATATTCAGAGATAAACTCTGTCTAATACTCTTCACACTAAAAAGTAAAATAAAATAAAATAAAATAAAATAAGTTTGATTACTTCAAACAAACTCTTTATAACTACAATTTTGTTACACATATATATATATACATATAAACACTTAAATTAATTGAATATTATTTCAGATTTGCGCATTATAGTTTAAAGTAAAACATTATATACCTTTAAAATTCATAATAAATTAAAAAGAACATTACAATTGATATGCGAAAAAATACCAATCAATTATTGGAATGCTTTGTGTATGCTCATGGAAAACCGGTTAAGATCCATCGGTTTAAAGAAAAAAAAAATTAAAACGATATTTAACTCAACATGAAAGCTCAATTTTATAGCATAGCATGCACGGTAATATCAAAAATATATTTTTTTTTCTGGTCACTAACTTTTTCTGTCATAAACTGCAAAGAAAGAAAAAAAAAAAATCAATTCTACGCGCTAAATTAATTTAAATTAAATTAACTTAAATGAGTACATTTAGATAACAATAATTTTGTAAAACATGTGCAGTTCAATGTTGATTATAATTTCAAATCCGTTTTTTATGCAAAATTATCAAGAGTTAAAAGTTTTATATATATAAGCACACACTGAATTTAATTTACAGTGTGAGAGAGAGTATAGAAAACCTTTTGATTAACCGAACATCCACAAAAAAGGAATTTATTTGTTTAGAATACTGATTGATATTGAAATGTGCTTTATATGAAGATTTTATCCTATTCGATATTCATTTCGTCGAAAGAAACAAAGTATATATATATATATTTATACTATGGTTGATGTTCTTTTTTACTTTCCGAACACTATAGTGAGGAAAGTATTGTAATCATGCCAAGAATCCGAATTTGAGATTTTGATGTTCCTATACGTTTCGAGGTCCCCTGAATTCATTTTCACTATTTTTACGATGATGTATGTATTTGTGTGTGTATGTCTGTGAGTGAACACGCTAACGTCTAAACGCTTTGTCTGAATGAGCTGAAAGTTGGTAGTATATAGTAACTCACCATAGAAGGAAACCTAGAAATTTTGGTGATTCTAGCACTTATGGTTTTTTTACAGGGACACCAGGAAAGATTCTTTATCATTATGGCCTATGGGGCCAACTTTTAAAAAGTGCGATAGCGTCTAAACGCTTTATTAATCTGAACAAAAAAATTTTACGCATGTTATAGGTCACAGTTGCACGAACTGTATAGATTTTGGTGAATTTAGCACTGACAGTTTTTTTACAGGGGCACAAAGAAAAATTCTTTATCATTATAGCATATGGGACCAAATTTTTAAAAGTACGATAGCGTCTAAACGCCTTATTAATCTGAGCAAAAAATTTGTACACATGTTATAGGTCACGTTGTACCAACTGTATAGATTTTGCTGAATTTAGCACTTACAGTTTTTTTTACAGGGACACAAAGAAAAATTCTTTATCATTATGGCCTATGGGACCAAATTTTTAAAAGTGCGATAGCATCTAAACACCTTATTCAATTGAGCTGAAAATTTATATGAATATTATAAATCACTGTTGCACTAACTATAAGCATTTTGGTGAATCTAGCATTTATAGGTTTTTACAGGGACACAACGAAATATTCTTTATCATTTTGATCTATTGGCTCAAAGTTCAATAGCGTTAAATAAAACATCGTGTAATATATGGAGAAAAATACTCAAATACTCTATTATGGTTTTCTCTCTTTTGTTTGTTTAACAACTCCTCTTTCTTTACTTTATCTACAAAACTGTTAATTACTCAATGTTCGGAAAGTCGAGTGGAGTCACTCCAGACTTTTTTATTTGGTGTGGGGAGGATAAAGAAAATTACAACTATAAAAAATATTTATTGCTTCTATAGTCGTCTTCATTTTTTAAAGGCACTTTTTTTATGAAAATATCCATATATATTGATTTTATAAGCGGGAATGAGTGATAAAGTGAAACCAATAACATAATTTGCCAAAACAATAAGTGGTCTAAAAGTTTTGTTTAAATAGTTACAACTGTCCTCAGTTTGAGTTCCAAGTGTAAAATGAACGGGATTTTCGAATTATATCCGAATTTAACTGTGTGTATTGCTTTATAAAACATTTATTTTGAAACTTTTTTTAATACATTTTGAAATAAGTTCTCAAAAGTTAACTAAATATTTAAATTAATAGTTGCAATTTGCAAAATGCTAAAACTATTTCACATTTAAGAAAAAAGTACTACATACACGGATAAGTTAAGTATGATCTGACTTAAACTTATTAATTATACGATAAAAAACTTTTTTAAGAAGTAAAATTAAATATTTTCAACAACATTCGATATATTATAGAAGCTTACATAAAAGGTAATCAACGATTTCATCTGAGAATTTTAAAGTTATTCAATATTACGCTATTCAGTAAACTTTTATTTAGCAAGCAGTTTCCTAATTTATTGAAATTACTTGCACTTCGGGAGGAGGTATGTTGCTCGCTAAACCGTGTACTGCCTTTGGCTCTTTCACGCGAAATACTCGAAATTATTATTTTTTTTTTTTTTTACCGATTATCTTCAGGATACCGCCGACAAATTTGGCTTATCTTACGTTACAAAAATAAGTTATTTAGTAATATCAGAATATTTTCTTTTTTTTTTTCCTTTTTTTTTTTTTTTTAAGAATATTTTAAGTATGCCCTGTAAGAAGACTTTCTTTATTAAATCAGCTTTAAAATGTAGTACATCTTATTCTTTGTAAGAATAAATAAATAAATAAATAAAAATTTTCGTAACTCTCATACAATGATATATAAAGGTCAATATCAAAGATTTAAGAAAATTGGAACATCTATCTCATATTTATACTCATAATAATAATAATAATATATGTATATATTAAAAAAAAAAAAAAAGTTTTTTTTTTTTTTTTTTTTTTTTTTTTTTTTTTTTCCCGGAATCTATATTAATAAAATCAGACTTTTGTCTGTAAATTTGTCGGAATCAAAAAATTTTGCGATATCTTCACGTTTTATACCCCATGAAAGCCGAAAATGACTTCAGAAAATTTTGCCTGTGTGTGTGTGTGTGTCATCGTGTCCGAATGTCGTTTTTTTTGTCCGGGCATCACTTGAGAACGGCTGGACGGAATTCAAGGGCGCTTGGCAGGAATTTAGGTCTTCACCCAACTTAAAATTATATCTATCAACTTTTCAGAAATTCCCCCCCCCGTTCCCCCCCTAGGGGGTAAAAGACTAAAACACGTTTGTCCGGGCATCACTCGAGAACGGCTGGACGGAATTCAACGGCGCTTGGCAGAAACTTAGGTCTTCACCCAACTTGAAATTATATCTATAGAAATTTTCAAAATTATGATTAGTGTTTAAATTGTGGGTAAAAAACGCCTGCGCATGCGCCATAAATATTTTTTCACTAAAATGTTTTGAATGGAAAAATAAAATATAAAAATAATTTTTTAAGTTAAAGACTTTTGTATTCGCGTGATTTGCACTACAAATTATGAAAAGATTGAAATGAAGTGTTGCCATTTAAGTTTCATACTTTAGTTAATTTTAAAAAATCTAATTGTCGTATCGAAAAACTGTTTACACCCCAGGATTCAGAAAAATCACCTCTTTCATTTGGTACTGAATTTGTAATGATAGGTCTGATATTTCTAATTTATTTTTCCCTTTATCCGTTTTTCCGTTGCCACTTAAATTTCATACTTTAGTTATTTTTTAAAAATCTAATTGTCGCATTGAAAAACTGTTTGAACCCCTGGATTCAGCAAAATCGCCCCTTTCATTCGGTATCAAATTTATAAATATAGGTCTAATATTTCTAATTTATTTTACCCTTTTTCCGTTTTCAACCCAGATTCGATATGGAACAGCTTTAGTATTGGATCCCTTTGGCAAAATTTGAAATTCGGCACTGAAGTAGCTCGGACGTTTCTCGCAAAGATCTTTAATTGCACAATTGAGTTAGCCAATTCAGTTCATCGCAAAAACGGCTTAAAATATTTAAAGTCACCAAAGGGCTCCGATACTTAAGCTGTGCTTTTTGTATTTATTTATTTGTAATACTGTCTATTAAAGACATCTGTGGTCACGAAATTTGGTGTGTAAATTGTTTGTATGCATCCGGCACTTATTGTAACTGCATTTAACGAAATTCGAAATCCCCCCCCTTCCTTCTCGGAGTCGGAGGGCAATAAACATGTGTAAAAACATGTTCTTCCGTTTGAATTCGCTTTGAGTTATCTTAGAATGGCGAATTTTGGTGTGTGGATATTGATTAAGTGTACGCATTATGTACATTAGTGGGATTTTGCAAAACTTCGAACTCTTCCGCTGAGGGTGGGGAAGTAAGAAGTGGTTAAGTTGTGCCGAAGACAGTGGGGACCAAGACTCCTCACATTGGGAGCGAGAAAACCTCTACCAATCACAGCGAGAACTTAGGTTATTAATAAAGATATGGCATTTTGACAACTCATTTAAGTTTAATGTCCAGCGAAGCGGGCAAAGCCTGCTAGTAATGTAATAAAACTAGTAAATAATGATTCTATTTGTCTCAAACTTATAAAAATAAATTTTATAACAAGTATAAAAAGAAATAAATAAAACAAACCTTTGGTATTGATTATATATATACACTCCTGCTCAAAAGTTTAGCAAGATTTGCAAACGATCAGTTTTTTTTTTCAATTTAAAAACGTATCTCTCGATGAAACGTTTTTAAACACTGCATATGTAAAGAACTGGGTCTTCATGTTTTTCAGTGAATACTAGGTTTTGACAACAATTATAGGGGACCAGTAACAAATTGAGCAAAATCAATAATATTGCGATCACCCTGTATCGTTAAGTAAAGGAAATGACCTGTAACTTTAGGACATGTTAATGCAGACCCAGTACAATCTGTGGATGAGTTTCTGTGACGATAACTTGTTAAATAACGAAGATATAAGCATTCATTTTAAAAATATTAAAAAAAAAAAAAAAAAAAATATCAGCATGTTTTTCATTTACTAGCCGCCTTCTGCGACCAGTTGATTCGCGAGAAACTTGAAAAGGATTAAACTCCTACAACAGCTTTTTCGCTCATAGTGCAAATCACTTTGAAATTCTAACTGTACCAAATTTCCGCTCTGTGGCGACTGTGGCGCATTCTCCACGTTTAATAGCATGAAACGGCCTGTTTACTCACTCCGCAAAGGACCTTTGAAATTTCTGATCATAGCAAACCTCGAAACCACTGACGCCTACATTCCCCTAATCTACTCCCTAAAAATTCTACACTTTGAAAATAAATTAAAAAATAAATTAAACTTGTGTAAATTTATTTATTTTAAGACGAAAAAGATTAAATCAGCAACAGCTTTAACTTTACGTGTATATCGGAACACAGGTGGTACTATTATGTTCCAATGGAATAATTAAATCTTGTGTAATTTCATTCTTAAATAATAATAATAAGAAGAAGAAGAATCAGTAACAATTTAAACTTTGCGTGTATAAACTAAACTAATCTTGATCATATTTGAGTGTATATAATTCGTGAGGGGGCACTATTTTTCTGTATATTCCACCATTTAGGTAGATGATTTTAATGAAAATTACAGCCTTAAGAAAATGTATCAATTACTCTCTTTACCTTACTCATGATTATATTTTTGTGTATATCGTTCGAAAGATGGCGCTGTTACGCTGTAATCTTTCTTGTTTATGTAAAAGATATGTCTCAAAATCTAATGTAGAGTCACCCCCCCCCCGAAAAAAAAGCCACCCCCCATCTAATTTTGCCGTAAATTATTGTAGAAACATGCGGCTGGTACCTATTAACCTGTAATAACGTCTAAATTTTAATGGTGTAGTTAGATTTTGCTTAAGGGGTTATATACATATTAAAACGGCCATAAACTTCATTTTTTTCAATGACGACCCCTATTTTTGACCTCATATTCAGATTTCTGAGATCAAGGCAGTTCGAAAAACCTTTTATATACTTTAAATCAATTCTAAACAGAGTTACACGTGAAAATGTGTTAGGGGACCGTCTACCCATTTAGAAAAAATAAATCGTGATCTACCACCCAATATACATCATTTATTAAATTTCACACCGGAAACTAGTATGTTGTGGCCACCACAAGACTTTCTTCTATATTTTCCTATACATATTCAATCAGTAACAATACTAAAAAAAAAAGTACGATTTTTTTCTAAGTTTTTTTTTTTTTTTTTTGTTAAAAGTAAAAAAAAATCGATAACTTTGTTTTTGAAAGTATTGACGAGATCTTTCGAAAGATACCCATCTTCAAAATTTACCCCCCCCTGGGGGGAATTCCCCCCAGGGGGGGTAGCGATTACCCCACATGCACAGAATTTTTTTTCCTAGTTACCTATTACTATTATCAATAACTCATATTAATTTTACAATCACAAGTTAAAAATAACTCTCATTATGTACATTTATACGAAATTTTGTCCTATACTGCCATGTTAAAAATTTAGAAAACATGAGATCACAACGCCACCTGTTGAGCGAATGATCCCCAAATGTAATCAGCACCAGTTTATGTCAGGGGCCAACTAAATAACAAGTTTTGTTAAATTTCGTGGGGAAAAAAAAATACGATTTTTTTTTCTAAGTTTTTTTTTCGTTAAATGTAAAAAAAATCGATAACTTTGTTTTAAATTATCACAGAATTATGGTTCAACCATTCGTTTTAAAGGTATTGACGAGACCTTTCGAAAGATACCCATCTTGAAACTTTGCACCCCGGGGGGGGGGAACCGATGCCCCCACGTGCACAAAAAAATTTTCCTAGTTAACTACTACTATTATCAACGAGATCTTTCGAAAGATACCCATTGTGGAAATTTACTCCCCCGGTGGGGGTACTTTTCCCCAGGGGGGGAAGCGATGCCCCCATGCACAATTTTTTTTTTCCTAGTTACCTACTCTACTACCATTATCAATAATTCATATTAATTTTACAATCACAAGTTTAAAATAACTCTCATTATGCCCATTTATACGAAATTTTTTCCTATGCTGCCATGTTAATAATTTGCATAAAATGCGATCACAGCGCCACCTGTTGAGCTATTGATCCCCAAATCTAATCAGCACCAATTCATGTCAGGGTGCAACTAAATACCAAGTTTGGTTAAATTCCATTCATTGGTTCGTGAGATACAGCGTCCACAAAAAAATGAGACAGACGGTCAGACAGACAGACAGACATTTTCTAAAAACTATTAATTCGTGTTCTGGACATCCCAAAACATGTAAATCCATCAAAAAACGGAGGTCGAAAATATTCGCGAATCCAATACTTTCTCTGTATTACATATAGAAGGAAGTAAAAAAGTTCAGAAATGTTAGTTTAAGAAAAAAAAAAAAAAGATTCTAATTCGCCGAACTTTCTGTGTTAGTTTATGAATTAAAAGATTTTTATTGGTTTCTATTTATTAAACATTGAATAGTTAAATATGTCACTTCACACGAAGATAATTAAATAGCTTGAATCATATGAACCCTACAATGTTGAATTACAAAAATCTAGATACCAAGCTAAACAAATAATAGTAATAATGATAATAATATCAATAGCGGTTAAAAAAAGAAAATAAAAAGTGTTTAATATTTAAGAAAAAGAATTATCTACTTCTTGTTGGGTATATATTTTTTATATATACAGTAAGCCCCGCATGAAAGTGTTACTATAAAGTTTTACATTTAATTTTAGGTGTACAAACCAACAATAGATAATATACAAAAATATAAATAACAAGATTTAAACTAAAATCTGAGAAAGAATATTTAACATTTTCGCAACTGCTGATGTAGTTTCACGTCATTTGGAAATCTGTAACTCCTCCAGTGGGCGTTTCTTTCACAATTCGTGTTTTACGATATTTCTTAAGAATACTCCTTATATTCATATTTATATAAACAAAATAATATGAATACAAATACTTTCACTAGAAAGAGTATAATTATTATGATATTCATATGAAAATAAATATGGATATAGAAAAAACAGTTTCCTATTGCCTAGAACGTATTTTCCCCGTTCTGCTGCCGTCTACTGTACTTGAATTCTTAATTTTAAATGTGTAAAATCTATATCTTTAAAAGTAATAAGACATATTACATTGTTTTAAATTGTTTTCTCATAATAAATGTGAATTTTTCGCCGCGATTACAATAATCGAAAATAAAAAATATTGCGCTTTGTTACAATAATATATTTAATGAAAAAAAAAAATCTTCCACTGTTTGATTTTCTATTAAAAAAACATTAAATAAAAATTTAATATTATGTTACGTCACGCG
The DNA here is from genome assembly GCA_963930645.1 of Salticus scenicus. Lineage (NCBI taxonomy): Eukaryota > Metazoa > Arthropoda > Arachnida > Araneae > Salticidae > Salticus > Salticus scenicus. The sequence goes on along the minus strand of OZ005652.1, from coordinate 135,937,760 downwards.
GTAAAATTTAAATAACACAAAGCTTGCAAACATGCAGTAAACAAATGCGAAAATGTCCTAACAAAACTGAAACAGAAAATTCTTTTGAAAAAATCTTATAAAAATTATTAAATGTTAATTATAATAATAATAATAATAATAAAAAATGCGTATTCCTTCTTCAAACGATAATCCTCGCCTTTCCGCGTTTCCTAGATTATGATATTTAACTTGAGGTGTACGAACCCTACAATATTCAAGTAAAAATAAGAGGGACAACTGAGTTAAAATAGAATTTTAGCAGTGAGAAACTAGGAAAAGTTATGTAACATTTAAGAAGAAAGACTTGACATTTCAGGATCGGGTATATTCATAGCTGCCAATATTTTAATTTATTCCGGAGTACTTTCTTTATAGAAAAAGTTTCTTTAATACATAATTTCGATAAAATAAGAGAAAATACTTTTAAAAGATAAGTGGCACGAATTAGAGGCGGGGCTAAATTTACTCCGGAATAAATTAAAATATTGGCGTCTGTGAATATTCCTTTTTGCAACGGAAGCCACGCCTTTACAAAATTTTCTAAAACTTTACATTATATTTTTTTTTTACATATTTGCAATTAAATTATTTAAATTTTGTCTTCAGCATTCGATGTATTAAATGCCATTGACATTTATGCGCACCAGTGTTATACATAGAGTCAAATACGAATATGCGAACTAGTTTTTTAATACTGTTTCTGCAAAATGGAGGCGGGGCTTCATTTTTTTATGGAATTCTTTCACAATCTCTCGTCTGCATCGCGATAGTTTTAGAAAAATTAGCCGATTTGTATGATAAACGTCGAAATGTTGCTTAGAAAGCAATTAGAATAACAAAAATATAAATTAAAATTGTTTTTCGTCAAAATATATACAGATATTTACTCACAGAGGATACAAATTATAACAGGTGACGGCCCCCTAACAGCAGTAAAAAATGAGATATCACTGTAACTCATAAAATTATGTTAGGAACGAGCTGTAAATTTGTAAACCCATGTTTTTGATGATGCCCGTTCTATTCATGCAAAAATTAACATAGGTCATAATTCATAATTTTTTCAAATGTGAAATTATTAATAATTTTCATAATTCAAAAAATATTTTTTATCAAAAATATGCATGTAATATGTTTGGACAGAATTTGAATATCATAATTATTTTGGAAAGTATGAATTAATGTTTGCCACATTCATTTAACATTAGCATCCTCATATTTTGACAGCTTATAACTCTATGAAAAATTGAGCAAAATATATAAACTATACCATTTTCCGTGATGATTTAATCCAAAGAATTCAAATAAATTATAAAAAATGGGGGTTACCATTGAAAAAAATGAAGTTGATGCCAGTTTTAATACATAGACGACCCCTTAAGCAAACTCTAACTATACCATTATAAACTAGACGTTATTACAAATCGATTGGTACCAATCACATGTTTCTACGACAACTTATGGCGAAATTAGGTGGGGGGGGGGCGTTTTTTTTGGGGAGGGGTGACTGTACATAACTACACCATTTTGATTTTGTGTGTATATTGTGCGAAAAATTGTTTCTTAAAACTCATGTTTAAGAAAATGCTATAATTTCTATTGTTTCTGTAAAAGCTATATCTCAAAATCCAATGTGTATAACTATATCATTGATTTCCTTACTCGTGTGTGAATTTGCGTGTATATCGGATGAAAATTGGCGTTGTTAATATATAAATTTCCTTGAATTTTCCTTATTTATGAAAAACAATACTTAAAAATCTAATATTTATAACAACAATATTATTATTCCTTACTGTAACTGCCATAATTTTAAACAAAAACTGGCTAATCTATCATGGGTGATTATCAGAAATCTGTCTAAAATTGTCGAAATTCACAAATTGCTTTTTTAAATACCCAGTTTATCTATATATATACAAGGTGATCAATTTAAAAGAGTACCCGTTGGTTTTTCTCATTACCCTTAAATATGACGGATGTGGCAACTATTCTAACACAATTATAATTTTTTGAACTTTGTTTAAGCGTGACACACAATTTCCAACACTGTTGGACTGTTCCAACTTTATTTGTGAGGTAAAATAGAAATGGAGACACACACTTTTTTTTTAATCCTGTAATAATTTCATTTATAAAAAAAACAAAATTTAATTACCCTTTTTTACATTATAATTCCTACATTATATTTACATTATCATTATCATTTTTACATTATCATTTCATAGGCTTTTCCAGAGAAGTCCGGCAAACATCGATGAATTAAAACAGATCATAACTGAAGAAATCTCGCCAATAAAACCAGCGATGTTGTGAAGTGTGTCAAAAACCTGATTCGACGCCTTCATGTTTTCATTCAATATGGTGGCGAACATTTTCAACATTTTCTGCGAGGAATGATAATGTAAAAAATATGATTATGTTTTATAATATGATTATATTATGTTTTTCAAAAATAAAATTCTTACAGGATTAAAAAAAAAAAAAAAAGTCTCCATTTTTGTTTTACCTCACAAATAAAGTTGTAAGAGTCCAACAGTGTTATAAATTGTCTCACAAACTTAAACAAGGTTCAAACAATCATACTTCAGTGTTACAATAGTTGCCACATTTGTCAGATTTAAGGATTATAAGAAAAGCCCACGGGTACACTTTTAAACTGATCACTCTGTATATGTATATATATACATATTTATATGTATAAACATTATTCTCAAAGTAAGGCGTTTTTCTGTCTTTACCTAAACAGATAAACAAAAAAAAAAAAAAATAATAATAATAATAGAAAGAAAGAAAATTGAAATAAATGTAATTTCTCTAAAATCTTTGTTTTGTAACGATTTCTTTAGATTTTTTAACTGTAGACAGGTGAGCATTAATAGCGGGCGAATACCAATTCCTGCTTAAATCAGTTTAAAATTAAAAAAAAAAAATTTCAGTACCTTTATCAAATGGTAAATCGAAAACTGAGAAGCTATTATTCCAAATGAAAGATCGTCTGCAGACATCCGTCTGATATGTCTAGAAAAATAAAATAAATAATGAAGTGCTGCCAACAAAATTTCAAACTTTATTTAATAAAAAAAAAATCTTGTTGTCGTGTCCGTAAGTAATTTGTGCCTCTGGATTCGGAAAAATCTCTCCTTTCATTTGGTGTCGAATACGTAACGATTGGATCGATATTTCTAATTTGTTTAACCATTTAACTCTCCTTAAACGCATCTTAAACTCAAAATTGACTCGTTTATTAATTGACATAGGATGACGTTTTAATTAATATCTTAACAAATTAAAATTTTTGAAAACTTTTTTCACTATCACCTCGGGAAAACTTATGAGACAATTTTTGTACTTCTACGTTCAGTGGGTGCTGTACATATAGATGCTCAGACAGACAGACATCTTCTTTTAATATTTCAGATATACAGAGTTGTAAACTAAAATTATTACCACGTTCAGATAAATGGAAGGGCCACTTTTGAAAGAATATACTACAATCGGAATACAAATATCTTAAATATCTCGTGAAATATGAATATTTTTATGAAAAATGTTTCCACTGCGCATGCACTGAAGATAGAAAATTTTTTGTTACATAGGTTTAAAGCTAGATATAATGTGCAACTTATCTCAAAAGTTCAATTGAACAGAGTAAAAATTAAACAAATTGTCGGCAGAAGAACGAGCTAGATTTTAGGTATTTTCCAGAGTTGAAATTTTCTAAGGGGGGTTTTCATCTGCCGCGTAATTAATTTGAAGATTCAATTATTTCAACAGCGCTCGAAAAGTAATTTTTTGTGAAAAAACCCTTATAAGCTTGTAAATCTAACATACTTTTGTTTATTTACTAAGATTTGTGAGATCGTAAGGGGTATTCCACAAAAAGTAAATTGTGCAAAGTTGTTGAAATAATTGGATCTTCAAATTAATTATGCGGCATGTGACCCCCCCCCCCCCCCTTTTCAATTTCAACTCTGTAAATTTCCTAAAATCTAAATCGTGTTTTTCTGGACTATTTGTTTAATTTTTACTCTACTCACATGAACTATTCCAAAAAGTTGCCCGATATAACTACTGTACCTTTCAATGTATGTAATAAAAAATTTTCTATCTTTTGCGCATGCGCAGTAAAAACTTTTTTCATAAAAATGTTCATATTTCAAAATATATTTATGATATTTACAAGTGTGTTTGCATTTTATCTGAAAGTGGGAATAATATACGTTTAAAACTCTGCATATTAAAAATAAAAAACACATGCTTTTTTTTTTATTTCTTTTCTTATCTTTAAGGGAGGGGGGAAAGGAGTTTTAAAATAAATGCTTATATCTCCGCTATTTAGCACGCTATCGTCAGACAAATTCACCCCAAATTTTACTGGGTCTTATTAATATATCCTAAATTTACAGATCATTTCCTTCACTTAACGGTACATGATGATCTAAAAAATTATTGGATTTGCTGAATTTGTTACCAGCCCCTAATTGTCGTCGTAACTTGTTCTTTAATGAAAAACAAGAGGAAGACATAGTTCTTCATATACCCAGAGTTTCAAAACATTTCATCGAGAGATAAGTTTTTAAATTGAAAAAAAAAAAAAAAATACTGATCGTTTACAAATCTTGCTAAACTCTGGAGCAGGGGTATATATATATATATATATATATATACAGGATGTCCCATAAGTCTGTAGACATTTTAAAACTACACAAGTTAATACCCGTCAAAATTTGACGGATCATGTGCATTTTAAATCTTTTCACGGCATAAAGTTTTAAACAACTCTGTTTTAATAATCCGCATTGCTCTTAACCAGTTTAAAATCCACTGCTGTAATCAATTATTTTTTGGTTGGAGGGGAAGGGGGAATCAATTTCATAAAAATTTCAATATGCAAAATTTAAGCGTAATCCATATAATAAAATTAAAATCCGAAGATTTTTTTCTAATTTTACTCTAAATATGACCAAAAGCCCGTTTGGAGTAATTAAAAGAGAGACAGAATTTATAAATTATGGTAAGAATGGAGATAGAAAGCACACATCAATATTTAATGTTTTTCATACGTATTGCTTTAATTTGATCGCATCTACAATATTCCATTTCAGTTACTGTGGCGCCATCTATGATCTGTCAATAATAATAATAATAAAAAACTCTCAGAATTTTTTTTTTTTTTTATATATAAAAATACGTTTAAAATCACATTAATTTATAAGGCAAAATAATTTAATTTAAAATAAATTTTAAAAGTGTTTTGTGTTTTCTTTACATTCTATAATTACAATTTATTTTCCCTTAGAAATAAAATATACTACTCAGGGCCCGAATAAGTAAGAATGCATTTAATACTTTAGCAAGTTAATTTGCTCATTAAATTTTTAATAATAAATTATTCTATGTCTATTTTTGCTCGTATAAAAATATCAATATTTTTAAGATTGTTCTTTTAAAATTTTTTTTTCTGTAATATAGTACAGAAATGAAATATAAAAGATCAATTTAAAATTAGATTAAAAAATAAATAAATAAAATAAAATAAAATACAACTTCCTTTGATTTTAAACATCTACCTTCTTTTTTTCTAAACAAAATATTCAATTGATGAAAGTTAACTTTTAAAGAACAATAAACACCGACAATTTGTTAATTTAATTTTTTTTTTCTTTTAAGAAACTGAAAAAAATAATAAGGAATATGGTATGGTATGTTTATATGATAAAAGATGGCGCCACAAAAACTCTTAAAATATTATCCTGTGTAGGAAAATTTTCAGTGAAATGAAAATGCATACGGCGATAGCCGATAAGTATTCGCGAATTGATTTATTTTTAATATACTTTCTAGGAAAATATGAATCAATGAATTAATCGTGTGAATCGTTTTTATTATTGAGCTTTAATCAGGCGACTGGCATAGACATGCGAAATATCATTGTCGTCTGCTCGAGTTCTATCATCGATTTTTATATTGCATTGTATCAAGGAGAAGGGATATTCTCGTTCAGAATTGGTTCATACTTTTCTCGCGCATGCCCAGATCGAGCGATGTTGGTCTTAAAGAAATACCCTTGTGTTTCAATATTATAGATAACTATTGAATGAATTGATAGAATTGAATGCGGTTTTCGAAAAATCATTCTCGTAAAAGGTGATTTTTATTGGTAAAGAAAAAATATAGTTACATTTTTTGTCGACGTAAGTTAAACAAATAGATAAATTTTTCACTCGGATGTGAAAGAAAAATATGCAAAAAAAATCCTAAAAATTTCACAATTTTGCGATTAGAACAGTTTATTTCTTATTTTGCCACTTACCTGTGCATACGTGAAGTTATAATTGCGATGCTGACTTGGTAGATAAAGCGTTATTGGTGAAGATGTTGCCTTTTAGGAAAAAAACCGCTGACTGAAGCTGCAGTTAGCCAGTGTTATAACTCGTTTGCAAACTGTAATTTGTGGTGACGACGGACACATAGAATAGGATTTATATGCCTGTAAGCATTTGCATGCGAAAAGTACAGTTTTTATGAAAATATTTGATCTGAAATTGAAAATTATCCTGAATCTGTAAAATTACTCTTTTACGAATTTAATTATATAAAACTTCTTGCAAAACACTTATTGCTATTATTCCTTCTTGTGTCGCAATCGCAAAGATGAATGAGATGCATATTTTTGTATTGGAATGCAATAAACCAAGTTCGGAAAAACTTCTATTTTGATTTATCGCAAGACCATTAACAAAGATTCAAGATAAATAAATCACATATTTCATATATTCACTAGAGAAAATTAAAGTTTATTTTTTTTTATCTTTTTTTAAATAATAATAGTAAAAATATAATAGATAATAATTCTAATTATTACAAAATTTTTGAATTAAATTGCAATAAATATAAAAAAGAATAAAACCCTATACATATATAATATGCATTTATTGTATATAAAAAATGTAATAAAATCAATTTTAATTTTATAATCCATTTATTTTTCTAAAAAAAAAAACTATTCAGTATATCAACACCCATTTTCCCTATTAATACAAGAGTTCTTATTAAAATGAATGGAAAATATCATGAAGATACAAAATTACTCTTTTACGAATTTAATTATTCGAAGCTTATTGCAAAACTCTTCGGCGATATTATTCCTTCAGGCATCGCAATCTTCGAAGAGTATTTCATTTCAGTCGTTAGAATGAAGAAATGAAAGCAAATACATCCTAATAATGAATGCAGTAATTTAAAATAATGATTTTTCCCTGCTAATTGTTTCACTGGAGCCTTATTTGATACCAAGAATAGCGCTTGACTAAATGTTTAAATGAAATTTCTAGATAGACTTCGGAATTTGTTTCAGTAACATCATTCCTCAGTTTCAGGCCTTTATCATTTCTTCTGGGAATCGTCGACTGAGAGACATAAATTACCTAACATACTTAGCAAAGAATCATAAAACATGATCTTTCATAACACCTTGAGGGGATTTAGCTTGTGTATAAATTAGCTCTATAGACATTTTAGATTTAGAGGTGTTTAATATTTCTATTATTACAGAATTTCTCAGCAAGTAATCATACATTATCTAAAATTAGAATCACTTTCTTTAAATGATGTCTGATTTGTTTATTTTCTGTACCTTTGATAGAGTTCTTCGGAAGTACTTTATCTGTAAAATAGTTATATATATATATTTTTTTTTATAATTAAACGAAGTAATATAGCAATTATTAGATTTAACATGACTTGATAATATAATATTTTAATAATAATAAATCTGTTTACGAAAGACAATTAACTTATTTTATCCCGACTTATTTATTTTGTTTAAATTTGTGAAGAATCACATTTTCTAAGGTTCATTAAACTGTAACGAACTAAACATAACAAAATTTGAAATTTATATAAGATATCTGACCTGCCCTCTAAGTAGGACATTGGGATAAAGTGGATGAATGAAAATAAGATTTTAATTAGCTAAAAGGATGATAACATAAGATTACTATCACAAAATTGCCCAACCAAATTTTTAAAGTAAACTAATAGAATTTTGCAATCGCAAAGTGAAGATAAAAGCCACGCCCACTTATGCGAGGAATATACAAAGTTTCCATTCTGAGTAGGAGGGGTGGAACACATAACTCAGGCTATACAGTGGCAGCAAAACTACTCAAGCACACATCCACATTTTCCATATATATATATATTTAGTTTGATCACTAATTTTTATCGCCAACTTATTTTTTTTTTATAAACAGCATAGAGACTAAGATCACGATTCGAAAAACATTTACTTAACGAAACAGTACTTGGGGCACACCTTTTAAATACGAATTATTGCTAGTGCTTCAATAATTTTGCTGCCGACTGTACATGACCCTACGTGCTCCAGTTGACGAGATATTACGAACAAACATATACTGACCTGCTACTTTTCAGCTGTCCTGTAAATAAAACAATGAGATAAATATATTAAGGATCTTAGGATGTTATGGGATGGAAGCACCTGTGGTGGAAGTTACGCAACTTCCGCTACAGAATCTACCGGGGTAAAAGTTCTGAAATTCGCATTTACTGGAATGGAGGGAGGGAAGCAGAGAGGGAAAAAAAATACATAAAGGGGATTTCGGAGTTTATAGAAATCGAAGCACAATTACATAAAATATTAGACAAGTTAAGAACAACATTTGAAATTTACAAAAAAGTTTAGGGTTAGACAGAATATTTTTGTATTTTGAAAACCTATTCTTAAAATTTACCCGCATCTTTTTTTTTTTTTTTTTTTTTTCAATCAACAAGAAAAACAAGGCAGAACGGGGTATAATCTAGGAGCAGAAGTTAGTGCCAAAAAGCGAGAAAAAACAGAAGAAAAAACAACAACAAAGGTTAAAAGTGGGAGTTAAGCCGTAGGCCCGCTTTGGGTCTGCATCTATTGAGAGGATCTTTCTGATCATACCGGTATTGTATATAAAGCAGGATTATCTAAAGTTTCGAGAGTCAAATGCAATTGAATATAAAAATATTACATGAAATCAAGATTGGGAATGGAAATTTCCTTGTAAATATGAAAACTTCGAACATACCAGAGTACATTATGTATTTGCCCAATATTCGCGGTTTGTGCTGTAATGAGAGACTCGATATAAGATTTTGCTGCATATGTCCTCACTCTACAAGCATAATTTAAAATGGGACGCATGTAGGATGTGTGCTGCAGCATTTTGTTTTTAAAGTTTAATTTACTATTCCAGGGGCATGAATTTACTTTTAATAGCTCCGAATATATTGCGCGTAGTGGTAATTTTCTGTTTAAAAGTAAGGCTATGTTTAAGAACTACTCAAAGTTACTTACTGTGATCAGATCCTTTATTCCTCAAATTCATATAGTTATTTAATTTACCACAGTACATTCCTTATTTTTAAAAAAAGTGTAAGTAGAGCTACTGATTTGTGTACAGGAACTTCTGAAATACAGCCAATGCATTACGTTCTAAGGCAGGCATTTTTATAAATCTTTATGAAACACCTTTGTAGAACAGGGATCATAATGAATTTGGTCTTTAATAGTCACGTGCTCATACAAAAAAATTTGCTATTGAATATAAATACACTGAAGAATATATATATATATGTATATATATATACCACCTTCATCTAGAATGAATACTTGGTCATTTTCTAAATCCCTTAACTAGAAATATAGATTTCCGAGCTGTGTTCCTAAGGCACGCCAATAAACTGAATAGACCAAATGATCAAGAATTTCTAGTCTACATATTTCTAGATGGTGAAACAGTATTCTGAATATTCTGAATCTTTTGTATTGCGAAAAAATTTCGCTTGATTTTCTAGAATAGGTAATAAACCAATATTATAGTTGCTGAAACCTGTCTCTTGTATTCACATTTATTTGCAGAGATTTTTTAATAATTTTGCCCTCGAGAGTATAGGCAAACGCTCTAAAATTCTAATAGGGGCTTCTAGAACTCACTTTTGCATGGGACTAGAATTTATAAGGACGACATGGAACTATTTTTTCTAACCACAATTTAGATTCTAGATGTCAGTTATAGAAATTTTTCTCAGTGTATGGTTATCATAAAATTTACAGGACTACACTAAAATATTCAGTTTCATTATGAACTGTACTTTGAAATTTTTAGAATTGTAATTTTTTAACTATGTTCACGCGTAAATTTAATTTCAGTAAATTATTCTGCCTGTTTTTAAGTCAACCTGTCTGGACTCGTTCTGATTTTCATTAATATTAATGAATAGCTTCAAAATAAAACATGAAAAACTAAACAATTAAAAATAAATAAAAAATTAAGGAAAAAAATTAAATATATATATATATATATATATATATATATATATATATATATATTAGTTAATTCGATATAATAGGGGTAGATATATAATATATAGAATAACATTGGCTTTGGCTTCCGGCTGCAATAAGTAGAGAGTCTACTTAAGTGCTCATTTCAAAGCACTTTAATAAGTTATTGAAAGAAAAATATAAAATGTTTTTCTATTGTTAATGTTACTAGTAAAATAATATATATGTATATATGTATATACCGGGTGATCCAAAAGTCAGGACAAACTTTAAAAATGAATAATTCGAAAACGAATGAAGATACAAAGATACGGTTTGCACCAAACGGATGAAAAAGAAACTGGGTTGTGTGTGGCAAAGGAAAAAATTAGTTCTGTTGGCGAACAACAGATGGCGCTATAGTGTTTTATTTCACCAAAAGATGATTTACAAATGAAAAAAAAATGTTGACAACTTACAAGTCAGCTTAATTACAGTTAATTAGTACTACTACAGTAACTGTTCAATGTCCATCATTCAGAAGTACAGCTGTGAGAGGATTCACCACATCGTTCACAGCATTTAGTAACATTTCTTGCGTTATGGCACACATTTTGGCGGATGGCATCTTTCAGTGCTGCTAGGGATGCCGGTTGGTCGCGGTACACTTTTGACTTCCAAGAATCCCCACAGCCAAAAGTCACAGGGTGTCAGATCGGGAGATCTTGGAGGCCATGCGTGATTAAAGTAGCGACTGAGAATGCGATATTTCGATGCATATAAGCTTCGACTACCATTACCTGCTGTAGTTGATCCTTTTTATATCGTTTGAAGCTTTGCATAATCCTACATCAGAAATACGACAGCGCCATCTGTTGGTCGCCAACAGAACTATTTTTTTTTCTTTGCCACACAAAACCCGGCTTCTTCTTCATCCGTTTGGTGCAAACCGTATCTTGGTATCTTGATTCGTTTTCGAATTATTCATTTTTAAAGTTTGTCCTGACTTTTGGATCACCCGGTATATATATATATTGATTGAAAAGCATATATTATTAAATATTACTAATTAATGCTAAATAACATTAATTGAATATTATAGGTTTAAGGATAATAAAAACACTAAAAATATCCATTCCTATTTAATAAAAATGTTTTATATTTATTCAGTTTCCAATTTTCAAAGTAAAACATGATTATGCATAAATATATATGCAGAGAGAGAGACAGTGATGTTTTTTTTTTTTTTTTTTTTTTTTTTTTAATATAGATCGTAATTAGCTCGATCTAGCAACCGATTGCTTCAAATTGCATCAAACTGGGTATGGAGACTAATGTTGACATAAAAAGTGGGATTCAGTAAAAAAAAAAAAAAAAGTAGCGTAAATTGAAATTTTTACATCACCAAGTATTGTATTAATTCTATTTAAACTTTCCCTTTATTTAATTTATACATCGAGAATTATGCAATTCAAAATAAAGCAGATTTTTTTTTTTTTTTTTTAATGTATTTAAAGTAGAAATGTAAATATAAATTAAAATATTTAACATAATAATTTGTTTTTAATTGATATGCTAGCAGGAACATGCCCCCATCTGTGTGACTGTATTCATACATATGTTTTATGAATGCTAGTTTAATTTTACAAATGTATAAATCAAAGAAAAAGAAATTAATATTAAAAATGATATTTTTGAATTTAAATAATTTAATTAATCAATTAAATTGAATTTTCTCTTTTTTTTTTTTTTTTTTTTTTTTTTTGCAAAAGTCAAACAAAATATATGTGTGAGCGTATTCACGCATATGTTTTATGAATGTTAGTTTAATTTTACAAATATATAAAAACAAAGAAAATATATTAATATAGTTAAATAATAAAAATGATCTTTTTGAATTTAAATAATTTACGTAATTAATTAATAAAATTTCTCATCTTCTTTGCAAATCAAAACTGCTTCATAAAGTGCATTATATTTTCTTTTAGTGAAAGCATACTGTTCTCCTTTTAAAATAAAGCAATATTTATATAGGGGTTTTGAAAAGTAATTTTAATTCATAGTATTTCCCTTAAAGAATTAAACCTTTATCAAAATAATTTATTTTTTTAAGATAGTGTATTTCAGAATTATTACCAAAATATTTCTAGCACATTCAGTATAAATAAAATAAAAAAATAATAATAATAATTTTCGTTAGCAATTTTTCTGTTTCTAGTTACATAAAAAAGCTATTAACTTTTTCCATCGAACGGATATGTTTCTAAAAACAGATTTTTAATGGGTTTATGACAACTGCGTATCGCTTGATTATGTGATCGTGTTTTCTCGTCTGCGTTTGCTGTTTGATTGACAGGTGGCGATTATTTTTTATGCCGAATTAGTTTGACTTTTGCAACGGCAGATATTTTTCAAAATTTTTGTATTAGAATGTACGAGAATAAAGAAATAGTTTGGCATACTTTTTGGCATAATTTTAAGTATGCCAGATTTTTCGGTTAACGCCTTTTCTTTCGTACTGGTTGAATTATCCTCTTCTCTGCTAACTTAGCTCGAGTAAAGATATTTTGCTGACGTCCTCTCCCTCCCCACCATTTGCTGTTGGGACAAGTTATCATTTTTTCTGAATATTTAACAAGGAGTATCCGATATATTTGGAATTTTATTTTCCCTTCAAGCTTTTAATAAATGACTCTTTCCAAGGGATTTGTTTTACTTTTCCAGCAGTGTATACGTCAGCATTTTTCAGCAGATCGACACAATTTCTTCTAAAAATTGACCTGGGTATAATTTCTACAGTATACCATCTGTACCCAGAGCTGCCAACCTAAACCGGCAAATTGTTAGTACTGCCCCTTTTTCTAGACCAGTCATTGCTTAGAGCTTTTTTCTACTTAATTCATCGTAAATATATTTGAAAAAAATTGCTTTAAAAATTAAGTGGTGTTGAAAAAGGGGCGGTGCTAACAATTTGCCGGATTAGGTTGGCAGCTCTGTGTACCTTATTGGACTCATCGCCTGAATAAATGTAACTGTCACCGTTCAATTTCTTGGATTGAAGTTGTAGACTTCAACCAGAACATTCTACAGGAGTACCATCCCTTCTGTGGAGGATCAAAATTGCGATGGCATGTCTCCGGACCGTCACCAATTGCCCATCTGCGAAGCATTAGTGCGACGTAAAACCCAATCAGGAGTACCATTGAAAGCCATGATCGTAAGCTATGGAACTGTCACGCTCATAAAAATACTGATTTTCTTATATAATGCAAAATGAAATCCAATGGATATAAATTCTTATCGAATAAAAGTGCTTAAAAATAATAAATTTGTTTATTAAAATTAATATTTGCATAACATATCCTTTTAATTCGCAACAATTAATTATAATATTATGTTAAATTTATGTAATACAAATTAGTCAACTAATGCTGCGTACAGTTTGTCAAAGTCGAAGTTTCTGCTCATGTCATATAAATCTGGATGTAAAATGTTATGTTGTAAAATAAAATAAACAACCAAGAAATGAGCTGTAAAAATATTTTCATTATATTTATTTAATTTTAAAACAACTGTAGACATTAAATTTGAAATATTATTAATGTCTGTATTATAAACAATCAAATCATTTACATAACGTAAAACATTCAAATTAATATTATGTTAAATAATTAATTTATATTCGAAAAAGAACAAAGAAGAAGAAAAAAAAAAAAAAAAAAAGAGCAGCACTACAAGAATAAATAGTTACCGTACCTATACCATGTGATTGATTTAATAACAGATCTTAAAACACAATATAATTGTTATTCTAACGTAAATGACATAAACTAACAAAAAAATTCCTGAAATATTTGATTCTTCTTCAATTAAAAAAATAAAAAATAAATAAAAAATAAAAAATCTTTTTTACAACATATTTTTTAATAAAATAAAGCTAAATTGCTCTTTAAATTGCCCTTTAACTGTAAATGATTATACAATTATTAAATCAGACAAACTCGGATTTCAAAGTAAATCAAATTACATATATATTCAAATTTATTTTTCAACACTTTTTTATTCATGAATATTAAATATTTTTAAAAATTTTCTTTCAATGAAAAATTAATTAAATAACTTTATAAAATGTATGCATCAGCGGACGACATTTAAGTGCAATTCAAAAAATTAAAAAACGTTGGGGAAAAAATCCCTTATCCAAATAAAATGAAATTTTTATCAACATTTTTATTACGTAATTCAAAGTACAAGATAGTATTTCAAGTACATTACTTTTAAGATAATAAAAAAAATTAGTGTAATGCAATGCTCAAAGAAATGTGAATATATATATATATATATATATATATATATATATATATATATAAATTTTTAATATGCCGTTCAGCTTTGAATAAAGCCTGAATAATAAATAATTCCTTTAGGAAAATATATTTGAATTAAAAAATGTTTCATTTTATTACAAAAAAAAAAAAAAAAAAAAAAAAAAAAAAAATCTAATATTTAAGTTTATGATAGTATTATTTCTTAAATTAGAAAAATAAAATTGAAGGTAGCTTAAAAGAATTGCTAAATGCATTAATTACTATACTTATTTTTTTAATAATATTAATATTTGTGGTAGAAAATAAGATAATGCTGTTTATTTCTTTCTCTTATCTATATATAATAGAGAAATCATTGTTCTTAGTTCAGATACTCTAAATTGAGTTTTCATTCTTAAATTTACACGTTTTGAAGTCACAATTTACTATCTAGAAGTTACAGTAAACAAAATGAAATAAGCATATATATATATTTTTTATATGCATACAAATATGTTTCGTATAGAATACGTTAGGAAAATTACTTAGCATTCATTTACTGGGCTACCCAAAATTAATGCTGAAATTGAAGGTGTAGTTGGAAATTGTTCGATGTTCATTTAAAGTTTTGCTATGTGTTTTCCATGTAGGAGTACGTTGAAATAAACAATGTGCTGTCTATATGACTTACAGACTATAAACAGGGCTATCAGAAATTCAACGAACATATTCTTTCATATTGAGTGTAATTTATGAAAGTGCTTTACTGCAATTTAGCATGTCCAAGTTCAACTTTCAGCATTGTTTTTACTTTCTTTCTTTCTTTTTTTTTTCACTTCCAGATTACTTCTTTAATATATAGATTATTTCTAGGAACAATTAAAACATCACAATGCACAATCATATATATCTATTTAGGCACGAAAGATAAAAATAGATTTATTAATTTTACAGATCTTACATATATGATTTAAACAACGGGTAATTTTTAGCATGCATTCGACACTTACGTTTAATTGCAAAATCAAAATGTAATTAAACATGTAAATAAAAATACAAAAAAAAAAAAAAAAAAAAAAAATGTTATGGCTATTAAAAAAATAATTAAAAAATAAATTAATATCATTTCAACACTAATGTTCTAGCTTTTTTCACATGCATATGTGATATATTTTTAATGCTAAAAAAGGAGAAAAAAACAAACTCCAGAGCGATTGCTCACAGGCACTTAATGTATTTATTATATTTTTTCATGTTTATTTAAATTAATTGCATCCAAAGTGATGAAAAAACGCTCAAGGGCAAATTTAAATAATATTTATTTGTAATATTATTTTGAAAAAAAAAAAAAAAGTTTTTTAGCATTGTAATAAACAAAAACAAAAATATAAATTCAATAAATAAAAAAAAAAAAAAAAAAACTATATTTTTGAATCATAATAAAGAAATGACAAGGTTATTTCTTTTTCCTTTTTTTTATAATATTAAATGAGATTGCTTTTACTACAAGTGTATTAGATTATTAGAATATATAAATCAATAAACGTCTTAGTAATTTTCATGTCATCGTAAAAATATATTCTTTCTTATATTACTTTCTTATACACCTATTTTACGCTCAATGGAAGATTCTTCTGATGAAATAGTCAAACAAAATTTAAATTTTTTTATAAATATGTCTGTTTATTTTATTTATTTATTTATTTATTCTGTAATTAATAATCGTAAAGAATCAGAAAAAAGAAAAAAAAAATTGGCAATCCATGAAACTTTTAAAAAATCAGTAAGTTTTTTTTTTTTTTTTTTTTTTTTTTTCTTGTAAGAATTAATAAAAATATACTACATTTAAATCATTACAGACATTAACTGGAAAGCTTTTATTAAGTTGATTTTTAAGAAGCAAGTGAGATTTTAACTGTATTACTCGATATATATATATATATATATATTTTTTTTTTTTTAAGAAAAAAATAGATAAATATTGAATTAAAATCCTCACAAACATGTGTTGATCGAAACAAAAGACATTTAGTTATTTAGACAATATCGTTGCTATATATGTATACATATAAATGAATTGCTCTAGGAAAACAGGCATGTAGAAACATGTAAACAAACCTTTCTAGACTTACTATGTTCCAAAATGTATGTTTGATATTTTAAAAGGGCAGTGAAGCATTTCTTTCTACTTTATATGCAAACATATTTAAATTGGATATAGTTTTGATATATACAAATATTGTCATTATAAGCGTATAAATACCAAAATAAAAGTCACTTAATTATTTAGACAATATCGTTATCTCAATGCATCTCACAATCTGTCATTTAGTCTTGTTTTAAATGTTCTACGATTATACGAACTGGAATCTCTTAAAGAAGAAATCAGGAATTTTCTAAAACTGCTTGTGGAAAAGCTGAAAACGAAGTAAGTATTTCTTTCAAGAATCAATAATGAGAAGTGTTTTGACATAAACTCTCGACAAAATATAATTTTTGCTTTATTGTCAGTTGAAAGGAATAATAAATATAATGAAATTGACTTTGAAATCTCAAATATATATATATAGATAGATTAGATAGATAGATAGATAGATAGATATACATATATTAATTACGAATAAATTAAAGTGTATTTATATAAAAAATGCGCCAAAGGCAGCACTAAAAATTATACAAAAATTTCATAGTTTTGAAAATACGTTAAGAGTTTAGGATAAGTGGGCGTGGTTAACAAGAAGAAAAAGCATCAATAAACATAAAACAACGAATTAATGTAACCAAAGAAATTGTAAAAATAACATTTCATGTGAAAAACACCCTTCCGCTTCCTCTTCAGTGGGTGGGAGCAGCAGAACAGACAATTGAGAAAAATAAAAATACCTAACAGGTTTTGGAAACATGGCGAAACTAACATTTCCCCCAAAAAACACAGATAATAACGAAATTTTAAAAATTAATGGTAAATTAGATATAACAATAGCAATGATTGATAAAAGCAACTTCACCAAAGTAATATAATAGTCAAAAAATATAAAACCGATATTTGTGATAAAAGTAATTTAATAAAGTACATGTTTTTTTGTGCAATTTGCTGTACCAATGAGGCATGCTGTAACTATAAAATGAAAAATCTTTCTTTTATCATATAAATCTAGATTTAATTTATTATGCTGAACATCCAGAAAAATATCTAAGAAATTAACACAGTCATCTTTATTATTAGTTTTATTTATATTTAAACAGGAGGGATATATGTTATTAAAACATATCTATAAAATCAAAATTTAAGACGAAAATTTCATCTATATATCGGAAAATGTTTAATTTTTTGTTGCTATTAATAACGTAAGTAAATTCATAAAAAAGTAGAAATAAGTTAGCAGCTGTACTAAAGTAATTGGTACCGGTTCCGATACCATGTACTTGTTTATAGATTTTATTATGAAATGTTATGAAATCATTGTTAAAATAAAATTGGCAAAGACTTAAGAATAAATCTCTATCAATTTTTAACTCATTTACTATATCAAAACTAGTTGGCATAGGTGGACTCTGCTCAGTTCCCCACCATATTTATGTTCTCATTAATTTCTAGTGCAAGACATATTATAATCATGTTAAAAAAAATGAATTTGACCCAAGCTTGATAAAGTGACAGAACGTAATCCCCGCCTAATAGGCTATCCACCGTTCACTTCGATGTATTTATCTTATTCAAATCTAATAATTTATTTTATCAGGGTCAATTCCGTAGTTTAGTTTTCATGCTACTATTTCCAATGCGATAATCCTCAAAATTCATATTTATATGAAAAATTTACAATTTCGCTATGTTGATAAAATCGAAAATTAAGAATAATTTACGAAATTTTCCTATTGGAATATTTGTATTCAATCATGTTCAAACAAATATCATAAATGTAATTTTGAAGTTGTCTAATGTATTTAGGATCCTCAAAATGGAAGTTTATGCTCAATTTTGCCTTATTCTGACATGTTAAGTAAATCGTAAATTCCAAATAACTTACGAATTTTTTTAAATTGGAAAAATCATAGTCTATGATATTCATGCCAGTATCCTAAATAATATTTCGAAAATGGTTTGATATCTTTACAATAAAAATATCACTCAAGATTGACGTTCATGTGAAATTTGCTCTATTCTGCCATGTTAAGAAATTCGTAAATTTCCAATAACTTACGAAATTTTTATATAGGAGAATTCATAGTCATTAATATTCATGCCAGTGTCCTAAATAATATTTCAAAAGTAGTCTGACATCTTTACGATGAAAATATCTCTAAAAATTGACGTTTATGTGAAATTTTGCCCTATACTGCCATGTTAAGAAATTCGTAAATTTCCAATAACTTGCGAAATTTTCAAAGTAGCATATTTATAGTTACTGATGTTTATTCCGGCATCAAAACTGATATTTTAAAACTGGTCTGACATATTTACAGCAAAAAGTTTACATTTAATGCACGTTTAAGTGAATTTTTGTCCTATTCTCCCATGCTAAGAAAATCGTAAATTTCTAATAACTTACGAAGTTTTTAAATTCGAATGTTGCAAATGAATATGGTTCTTGCCAGTGTCGAAAGTAATATTTTAAAGCTGATCTGACTTCTCTGCGACAATTTGTTCTTGAGATATCGTGTACACAGACTAACAAACTAACGGACTAACACACTAACAGACTAACAGACACCCTACAGACAGACACCATACAAATTTTGTCATTTTCGGATTCCTCACACCTGAAAACGTGTAAAAAAATCAAAAAACCGAGGTCGAAAATTTTCACGATTACCTAAGTTCCCCATACCTATAGTATGATGGGGAACTAATAATGAAATAACTTAAATAAATTGCTAAATAATAAATCAGTAGGGATATTGCAAAATAAATTTTCGAAATCAAATGTTTGTACAGACGTAGGCGTGTCCATATTTTTTAATTTTTCAGCAATCTCATAACTATTGTCTATACACCAAAAATAACTTGAATTTTTATATTTATTTTTTAGAAAGTCATAAGAAATTCATAAATACGTGTAATGTGTTATGGATATGAAAGATAAGCTTAAGACTTCATCAGGTGATATAAAATACCTATGAACGTTATAGGGAATTGAATAAAATAATTTTCATGCAAATTCAAAGATATATATATATATATATATATATTAAGTGATTGATTAAGATTTAGATATTCTGGAACTAAATACATGGTAAAAACAAGAAAGAAAATTCATATGGTTCATATGGATTATAAAAACTTCCAACTGTAATAATCAATTACATCGTATTTCACCTTTGTCATGACGTTTAATTCATATTTTATTTTAATTAAGAAAAAAGGAAAAGCTCAAGAATAAATTTTAAGTATTTTCTCTATAGAAAAAAAAAATAAAAAATAAAATAAAAACACACAGCAGATTTATTTTGTGTACACTGAGAAAAAATCTGTAACTAACAGCTAGAGTAAAAATTTTGCCTCTAGTAAAAATAGTTCCAGGTCATCCTTATAGATTCTAGGCCCATTTTAAAGCGAATTCTAGAAACCACTATTAGAATTCCAGAGCGTTTGCGTATACTATCGAGGTCAAATTTATTTAAAAATCTCTGTAAATAAATGCGAATACAAGAGGCGTGTTTTAGTAACTATAATCTTTGTTTATGACTGAATTCTTGAAAATCAAGCGAGAATTCCTCGCAATACAAAGGATTCATAATATTCCTAATATTATTTCATCATCTAAAAGTGTATAGACTAGAAATTCTCGATCATTTCGTCTATTCAGCTTATTGGCGTGCCTTATACGCATAGCTCGGAAGGCTATATATCTGGTTTAGGGATTTAAAAAATGATCACTTATTCGTTCTAGAGGAAGGCGGTATATATATATATATATATATATATATATATATATATATATATATATATATATATATATATATATATATATTCTCCTCAGTGTAATTTTATAAATAGTCTTAAAAAAAAAAAATGTCTGCAAAAATATATTTTGTTTTTAACTATACCGTAAAGATTCTTACAAACGTATCTTTTTTTTTTTTTTTTTTTTTTTTTTTTTTTTTTAAACATAAAACATTAAAAATATAGCTTTTCTCTATCCTTTTATATTGTCAAAACTTTGCGTATTTATAAAGTAAACATCTTTATTTGACAAAAAATTTTCATTGTTGGTTTTCCCCTAATGAAAAAAAAAAAAAAAAAAAAAAAAATCTGGAGTCCCTGTAAATCAATTAATTACGCTAATAATATTTTATTTTTAAAGAAACATGCTTTTGTATATCTTTATAATATATACCAATTACATTATGATGTGTAAAGTATAGAGAAAATAAAATATGTTTTAAAAGATACCAATCTTGGACTGTAATGTATCGAATATTCTTGCGATTCCAAGTGCAAAACTCAGTTATATATATATATATATATATATATATATATATATATATATATATATATATATATATATATATTTACCATATTACCATTTTCGATAAATTATGTCCTACTAAATGTCAATAACATATATTAATTTTACGGCATTCAATTAATATTAGGTTATTTATAGCTGTGACCGTCAGACATATAGACTAATTCAAGTCATAATAAACAGCATTATTCGAAAGTACTAAAAATATTTAAAATATTGAAATTGCAATCTATCATTTTCCAGTAATAGTGTTTAATGTGACTGAATATTTTTGTGTCGCCCTATAAAATTTAATGTTGAAAATACCATGTTCTATAAAAAGCATTTCCTATGCATATGAGTAATAAAAGCCAATTTTATTATAAATCTTACAACGAGAATCTATTTAAATTTGCATTGTATAAATTCCTCTTATAAAACGTAGTATGTTGGAATTGTTTTGTAAGTCTTTTTTCACAAGCCAGCCGTGTTATCTAAACCTATTTTAATGGAAAATATGCCATTTTGAACTTGAGTAGCATATATCAGTTCAAGATATTTTAAAAATATTCACGGTAATTACAGCTTGGACTGTAATACAGACAACAGATAGACGAATTCTATTAACAGATGCTTTTCCTGTTTTATGGAAAGCTTTAAAAGAAAAAAAAAACATAAAATAACTTGAGATGTGTTTTAAGACATATCCATTTGTATCTGTCAATAAATGTGAATATTTTGTGCGGCCCAGTGAAACAAATTTTAAAGACAGTAACATTGAATTGTATAAGAAATATAATTAAATACATTTATATAATGTATGTTATTTTCGATATATGTTTTGTGCAATATATATGTATTAAGATAAGCTTTAACGTACACTGTAAAAAATGCTGCAGTAAAATTACGGGCAAAGCCCGGCAGCAGAGATTCCAGTCAAAGCCCGTAAAAATACATTTAGACGATGAATGATGTATCGCCAGTAATTTTACGTTGTGATGAAACATACAACCAACCTGCAAAAAAAGTAGCATTGACCGTAAAATTAAAAGTTAAAGTTTGAGTTTCTCGAATGCTTTAAAAAAATTTCTTGCAATTATTACACATGCGTGCAGGAGGAAATCCACAACACTAAAAAACTTATTTATTTTCTTTACATGCAAAAGCTAATTTGTTAATTTTCATGCGAAGCAAACCGTTTTGGGTAACCCGGGATTCGAACTCACAATCATCTGTGCCAAAGGCCAGCGATTTGCCAATCGCGCCGTTGGGATCACTGAGACAATTCCTTTACAGAAACACATAAAGTCAACATCAGAACTGACTAGTTGATAAATCTTGTCATACTCACCAAAAGACTTCTGGAAACAATTTTAAACCGATTTACAGTACAATGTGAAGTAACAAATCTTCAATTATTTTTACAGTACTAGCTATACAAATTTACAGCAACCGATGCTGTATTTATGTTAAAAAAAGTGCTTTATTTATAGAATTTTTTTACAGTGATTAAATTGTTAACGTCTAAATTTTCTATTTTTGACAAAATTAAGATGTCAGTCAATTCTCATATTAAAAAAGAAAAAGCTTTTTTTTTCCCCTATAAAGACTACGACCCTTCATGGGGGTCTTTCTAAGGGGCCCTATTCTGTATTTATGCAAATTTCGGAGAAAACGACGGAAAACTTCGAACGGTTAGGCCGACGAGCGTGACATGTGATCGAGTCCGGCACCTCACGTCTACCAGCTTGGAGCGCAGTACCGCTCGGCCGCTGGTGGGTCTCTTTTATTCGTAAACACTAGCAGTAAAGAGGTAGTCTTATTTCAAGGTTCTCATTAGAGGTAAATAATGGGTCAGAATTCAAAAACAAAATGAAGCTTTTGAAAACTATGTGAGATCTTTGAAAATTAACCGAGACGCAGAATAACCTTTGAATAATAATAATAACAAATCTTTTACATAAATACAGAGAATTTGTATCTCCAATTAATACGATTTTTTTCATGGTTTTCGATCTTTATGGTTTCAGTAGTGGATGCAAAGAAGAAATAACTGGAGCCTAATTCTTATTCATCCAAACAAGTTTTCATTATATGGCCGATTTCAAACTGTGTTTATGAAGAGTTAGGCGTATTTGCACTTTTTAGAATAGCATAAGAGTTTTTTTTTTTTTTAAGCTGTATTCTATTGAAGGGAGCCCACCAGTAGCCGAACGGTTCTGCGCTCAAAGCTGGTAGACATAAGGTGCTGGGTTCGATCCCAGGTCGCGCACGTCGACCTAGCCGTTCGGAGTTTTCCGTGGTTTTCTTCGAAACCTGAGTAAATATGGGCTTGGAACCTTTAGAAAGACCCCAACGGAGGACACTCCCCCTCTGACCTAGGACCTATCGCAGTCAATCGGCCTCATTCCCAAAATCCAAATCCATTGAATGAAAAAAGGACTGAAGTATTTCGAGAGCAGAACCTGCTATATATGATGTAATGCACGTATCTGATGGTCATATTCAGATAAAACAGCTTTGTTTTTTAACAGTGAAGATCATACATAATAATCATAAGACTTACCTTCAAATGGTTAATTACATATTCATTTCATATTGAAAAAAACTTTATTTCAGCATATTGTAAAGAATGCATTGTCGAAACAACATTAAAATTTTCCGTTTTCTAAGGCTTAACTAAAGGGTTAAGAGCAATTAGAATGCTGTATGCTTAAAAAAAAAAAAATAACTAAAATAAAAAAAATGCGTTTAGTAGATAAAACAATTGTTAGGTTGTAGTTTGTGTTTCAGAAATCTGGCTTCAAATCAAGAAACCATTTTAGCGTTCTTTTTTAATGTTTTCGTGTTAATAGACAAAAAAAAAAAAAAAAAAAAAAATCAATTTCATCAATATCAATTACTCAGTTTCAGTCAGATGGAAATTCTTTGAATTAAATTAAGAAAACAATAGCTTATTAAAACCAATGGATGTTTCTATGCGTCATGCGTGCATAATTAAACACATTCAATCAGTATAAATAACAATCATAGTTTCAGTTTGAAAATGGAAGAAATTGGAAGAAAATGAAATTCTCTTGATGTCACTGAAATGATAGCATTTGAAGAGATTTTCTCATTAGAAAAAGGTTTGGTGAAAGAAAAGAGCAATTTGCGTAGATTAACGGCTTTTAATCGTAAAAATTAAAAAAATTATACTCTCGAAACACCAATTTACGGGCTACGACCGTTTAGCTAGCAAAACGGTCATTTCCCGTAAAAATATACGGTTATTTCCTAAATTATGCTTCCAAAACATTAATTTACGGATTATGACCGTTTAGGTAGCAAAACGGTCATTTCCCCTAAAATTATACGGTCAAATACTGTGATTTTACAATTTTTTTTTACAGTGTAAAACCTCTCTGAGACAGCAATGTTTTGGAATAGTTTTGTAAGCCCCGGTACACAAACAATTAATGCTATTTACACTGATTTCAAGAGGGAAAATTATAGAGTGCTCTTAAAAAATGTGTTTCAAACATTCTAGAAACAATTACAGTAATTTGTTGGTAGACAGGCAGATGGAAAATCTGAGCTCATAAACATTTTCCAACCTTGTAGGAAAATATTCGGGAGAAAGCGCTAAAGTAATATTAAAATCAAATAAAAACTAGAGCACATAATAATACAAGTCCATGAGAGAGAGATAATACACTACGAAAAAATTATGTAACTGACATCTAGAATCAAAACTGTGACTCTAGAAAAAATAGTTCCATGTCATCCTTCTAAATTCTAGTCCCCTTTGAAAGCGAGTTTTAGAAATTCCTATTCGAATTCTAGAGCATTTGCCTATATTATCGAGGTCAAACTTGTTTAACAATCTCTGCAAATGAATGTGAGCACAAGAGGTGAATTTTAGCAATTATAATCTTGACGTATAACACAATTCTGGGAAATCAAGCGCAAATTTCTCGCAATACAAAGGATTCAGAATATTCAAAATATTGTTCTACCGTCTAGAAATAAATAGACTAGAAATTCTCGATTATTTCGTCTGTTCAGCTTATTGGCGTGCCTTATACGCATAGTTCGGAAATCTATATTTCTAGTTTAGGGATTTAGAAGATGACCACTTATTCGTTCGAGATGAAGGCGGTATATATTTTTTTTTCTCAGTGTAGTTATTTAATTAATATTCAAGTTAATAACTTTTCTTAAAGAAAGGATTTGAAAAAAAGTTATTTAATGCGATTGCTTTAGTTTGTTTCTAGAGAAAATTAAATATCAATAAGATTTTCCGTTTCATTAATATAGTGAATACCAATTACAATTAACTATTACAATTTTATTTTATTCAATAAATACCTATTACAATTTAATATTTAATTTACAATTAAAGGGGTTTTATATATGCTAAAGTCATTATTAATAACTTTATTTTGAATAGACGAAAAAGGATATTCTCTGCTCGTAAAAAATGGTGCCATTACATATTTAAAAGCAATACTTTGGAAAATTGAATTTAGTGTTCTATTCAAGCATTTAAAAAGAAAATACTTTATGTAGTTTCTTTATTTAAAGACAATTTATGTATCTATTGTTCAATATACATAATTTATTTCATTATATTAGCAAATATATGTACATCTTTAACAATAAACTTACAGTCCTTTTACTTTTTCTTTTAATATACAGTGATATCAGTACGACAAATTTCGTGTAAAATATCCTTTAAACATTTACACGCCTAAGCAAGCACGTTCATTCTTCGGTTTCTATGCATAATAAATGTCATTTAGCTCCTAAAGACATCCCATGAGTGTTGTAAATGAGCCTATTTGTAAAATGTTTAATTTTTTGTTGCTATTAATAACACAAGAATATTCATAAAAAAAATAGAAGTAAGTTAACAGCTGTACTGGAGTATTTGGTATCCATTCCCATTGGTATCCATTTGGTATCCTTATTGGCGTGCCTTATACGCATAGCTCGGAAAGCTATATATTTGGTTTAGGGATTTAGAAAATGATCACTTATTCGTTCTAGATGAAGGCGGTATATATATATATATTTCCCCTGAGTGTTATTTTATAAATAGTCTTAAAAAAAAAAAAAAAAAAAAAAAAAAAGGTCTCCAAAAATATATTTTGTTGTTAACTATAGCGTAAAGAATCTTACAAACGTACTTTTTTTTTTTTTTTTTTATAAAAAACATTTAAAATATAGCTTTTCTCTATCTCTTTATATTTTCAAAACTTTGCGTATTTATAAAGTAAAAATCTTCATAAGACAAAAATTTTTTATTGTTGGTTTTTCCCTAATGCACAAAAAAATCTGGAGTCCCTGTAAATCAATTAATTACGCTAATGATATTTTATTTTTAATGAAATACGCTTTTGTATATCTTTATAATATATACGAATTACATTATAATGTGTAAAGTATAGAGAAAATAAAATATGTTTTAAAAGATACCTATCTTGGATTGTAATGTATCGAAAATTCTTGCGATTCCCAGTGCAAAACTCAATTATATATATATATATATATGTATATTAAATACCATTTTCGATAAATTATGTCCTACTAAATGTCAATAACATATATTAACTTTACGACATTCTATTAGTATTAGGTCATTTATAGCTGTGACAGTCAGACATATAGACTAATTCAAGTCATAATAAACATCATTATTCGAAAGTATTACAAATATTTAAAATATTGAAATTGCAATCTATTATTTTCCAGTAATAGCTTTTAATGTGACTGAATATTTTTCTGTCGCCCTGTAAAATTTAATGTTGAACATACCATATTCTATAAAAAGCATTTCTTATGCATATGAGTAATAAAAGCCAATTTTATTATATATCTATTTAAATTATGAGAAATTTAAATAATGAGTCTATTTAAATAATGTAATCTATTTAAATAATGAGAATCTATTTAAATTTGCATTGTATAAATTCCTCTCATAAAACGTTGTATGTTGGAATTGTTTTGTACGTCTTTTTTCACAAGCCAGCCGTGTTATCTAAACTTATTTTAATGGAAAACATGCCATTTTGAACTTGAGTAGCATATATCAGTTCAAGATATTTTAAAAATATTCACGGTAATTACAGCTTGGACTGTAATACAGACAGCAGATAGACAAATTCCATTAACAAATGATTTTCATGTTTTATGGAAAGCTCTAAGAGAAATAAAAATCATAAAATAACTTGAGATGTGTTTTAAGACATATCCATTTGTATCTGTCAATAAATTTGAATATTTTGTGTGGCCCAGTGAAACAAATTTTAAAGACTGTAACATTGAATTGTATAAGAAATATAATTATATACATTTATATAATGTATGTTATTTTCGATATATGTTTTGTGCAATATATATGTATTAAGATAAGCTTTAACGTAAAACCTCTCAGAGACACCAATGTTTGGAATAGTTTTATAAGCTCCGGTAGACAAACAATGCTATTTACACTGATTTCAATAGGGAAAATTCTAGAGTGCTCTTAAAAAATGTGTTTCAAGACATTCTAGAAACAATTACAGTAATTTGAGGGTAGACAGGCAGATGGAAAACTGAGCTCATAAACATTTTCCAACCTTGTAGGAAAATAATAACTACGGGGGAAAGCCCTAAAGTGATATTAAAATAAAATAAAAACTACAGCACATAATAATACAAGTCCATGAGAGAGAGATAATACACTGCGAAAAAATTATGTAACTGACATCTAGAATCAAAACTGCAACTCTAGAAAAAATAATTCCATGTCATCCTTCTAAATTCTAGTCCCCTTTGAAAGCGAGTTTTAGAAATTCCTATTAGAATTCTAGAGCGTTTGCCTATATTATCGAGGTCAAACTTATTTAACAATCTCTGCAAATGAATGTGAGCACAACCGGCGAATTTTAGCAACTATAATCGTGACGTATAACACAATTCTATGAAATCAAGCGCGAATTTCTCGCAATACAAAGGAATCAGAATATTCATAATATTGTTCTACCGTCTAGAAATAAATAGACTAGAAATTCTCGATTATTTCGTCTATTCAGCTTATTGGCGTGTCTTATACGCATAGTTCGGAAATCTATATTTCTAGTTTAGGGATTTAGAAGATGACCATTTATTCGTTCGAGATGAAGGCGGTATATATATTTTTTTCTATTTTTTTCTCAGTGTAGTTATTTAATTAATATTCAAGTTAATAATTTTTCTTCAAGAAAAGCTTTGAAGAAAAATTATTTAATGCGATTGCTTTAGTTTGTTTCTAGAGAAAATTAAATATCAATAGAATTTTCCGTTTCATTAATATAGTGAATACCAATACCAATTAACTATTACAAATTAATCTTATTCAATAAATACCTATTACAATTTAATATTTAATTTACAATTAAAGGGTTGTATACATGCTAAAGTCATTATTAATAACTTTAAATAGACGTAAAAGGATATTCTCTGAGAAGATGCTAGTAAAAAAATAGTATCATTACATATTTAAAAGCAATACTTTGGAAAATTGAATTTAGCGTTCTATTCGAGCATTTAAAAAGAAAATACTTTATCTAGTTTCTTTATTTTAAGACAATTTATGTATCTATTGTTCAATATACATAATTTATTTCATTATATTAGCAAATATATGTACATCTTTAACAATAAACTTACAGTCCTTTTACTTTTTCTTTTAATATACAGTGATATCGGTACGACAAATTTTATGTAAAATATCCTTTAAACATTTACACGCCTAAGCAAGCACGTTCATTCTTCGGTTTCTATGCATAATAAATGTCATTTAGCTCCTAAAGACATCCCATGAGTGTTGTAAATGAGCCTATTTAGAGAAACATTCAACATTAAACTGCACAGATGAAAACTCATAATGAGAATTTCCAGATAGTTAAAGTGTTAAATATTCCAAATTCTCAAAAGTACATAGGCACGCTAATGAAGAGTGGGCGCAAATTATTATTTCTAAAAGAAAAATATAGATACAAGAGAAATATATATGATTTTTTTATACATCGTTATAAGCATAATACTCGTTCCAAAACATTTACTTTAAAACAAAGAGGTTTTTTTTTTTTTTTTTTTTTTTTATGATTAAGGTTCATAATATATTGTATTATGATAACATGTTCTTTAAATTAAAAAAAATAAACATTTTGCAAATTTGTTCACAATGGCACGAAGATAATTATTTCAACTCCGTTAGTCGTAGATGCCCACTTTGAATTTGGAAATATATTGTAAATTTATATACATTAAGCAGAAAATTCAATTTTTTTCGTAAATTGTTGAGACGTTTATTACTGTTTTAAAATGCTAATAAAGAAGCATAAAAATTAAAAGTTACATATCTGTATAATGCATGACGAATTGAATAATTTTGATAATAATTGATTGAATAATTTCAGGTGCTTATGTACTTTTTGTTTCTTTATAAAATCTTTCACGATGTAACAAATCACATAAACAATCTTATATATATCAATGTACGTTTTCTAAATTTTAGAAAAGTTTGATATGTAATCGTGATGTATGCATGATACGTGATATGTACACATGATATAATTATACTGTAAAAAATCTCATGCTTACGCATTTAACGAAAAAGTCATGTTCGCGTAAACTACGTAAGTATTGATTTACAATTTTTACTTTATTAACAACTTAATTAATGAATGAGTATTGTTTTAACTAATTCAAAAACTAGAGTGTCTACAAAATTTTTGAGTTAGTAAAAGTGACATCTTAACAAATTACCCGATTTTCTAACAAAAAATAAAAATAAATTAATAAATGAAATGTTAATTCAAATAGTTATTTAATAACTTTCTTTCGTTTTTTTTTCAAATATTTTATCTAATTTCTAAATGATTTGAATCCCCCACTCCCTCCAAATTATGAGACTTTGTTCACAATGAAAAGCCTGTGGAATTTTCAACGGATTCGACAAATATTTTCTGAGTTTCCTTTAAATTTTAAATATCCATTATAGCTATATATGCGCCAAAACCTAACACCATTGGGTTGTTATTTATTTGTCTTCGCTATAAATTTGCATCGTTATGGACTGGGATATTTTCTTTGACTATTAATTTTAATATAAGCAAAGTAACAGCCGTTTTTTTTCCAAGAACTATTTTTAAAATTTAGTACACATTTTAATGAAGATATCATATATAAAAAAAAAGAAAGAAAAAAAGACTTTTGTGCTAAAGAGTTTGTTGCACTGTTTTGTATAAACGACTTAATGATAATAGCACTTTTGATGATGCATAAATTTTCCGTATTATTATGAAACAATACACTGGTAAAATAGTGATAAAGGATCAAAGTCATTGAGGTGGTTGGCCGTGCACATTGCACTGTTGACAATAATCCAGAGTTCGTTGCTGACATTAAAATATTTTATTTATCTTCACTTTGTAACAATATTGCTTGTAATTAAAGAATTCAACACTAATGATATACATCAGAAACATTCTTTTGAAAAGAATGAAGATGTTCGTTTTCTAATACATGAAACATGAAAAATGAACGGGATGGACACGGGGAGAGAAGTATTCACAATTTACGTCTTTTCAGCAGCAGAGAAAATGCAGAAGTGATGAAATTGTTGGCTGGATACATTACCCAACACCACATAAAAAAATTAAGCCAAGGCAACACCCAACTTTTTCAGTTACAGCTAATTTAGTGTAACTTTTTAAAATAAATTGGCGATTGATTTCGTAGCCAAAAATCCGTTATCAGTTCGTGAGAATCTGGCAAACCACCCTTAACTCTTGACCACAAGAATTTTATCGTTAAATTTTTATTTATAAACCTTAGTCAAAGAAGAATACGCGATTTCTATTTTTACGTCGCAGATGTGAGATCTGTTCAATATTCAAAATGACATCAGGAAACATTTTATTCTGTTTTATTTAATTGCGATGAAACGAATTGTTCTCCACAGAATTAAGCGATTGAAAGATCATCTCTTGCTTTTATTATTATTATTTCTTTTAAATGAAAGGAATAGTATGGCTTGCTCTTTTTGTAAGAAGGAATAAAGAATGAAACCGCATATATTAACTCGCTTTTTATACAGATAGAAAATGAATTGGGAAAGAATTAAATTTATCAGAAATGTAATACATAACTTAGAATATGTGATTTTCGATATCACATATTTCTCCCCTTCGTCTGAAAAAGAAAGAGGTGTTGCCGAGGGTTATCATATACAACACATATTCTACATATAGAACAGAAAAATTATATATATGTATAAGATATCAAAAGAAATGTATATGTAAACAGTTGTATAACTTTGTATGAAATATATAGAGTAGCTACCATTAAATTTTTTTTTTTTTAATATGTGCACATTTTCACTCATGTCCATGAGAATATTCTTCAGTCATCTTATTTTTCTTAAATATATGCTTCATAGTCCACTGCATATACGATTTGTTGATATATCTATATGAATCACTGACAGTCACAATGAAAAAGCAGTAATATTGGATATTATGTATTTTTCTAATTATTTCTTCTGCTAGATTCATATAACAATAGTTTGCAAACATAATAGTACTTTGTGGAAATAATATTCATTACAGTAGAAAATAATATATATATAAATGCAAAAATGAAATATAAAGAAGCAAAATTATCTAAAACTAAATATACAGTACACCAAATGATGTGTAAGAAACATCAGAAAAATATTGTCAAAATAAAAATATGAAAAAAAATATGATGTGTGAATAACACCATAAAATATAAGCAAAAATGTGTTTTGGCCAATTCCAGCCAGGAAAGCTGTTCAATTGTGTTAGGCATCCACCGTAACACGAACAACCCACCTTACTCTTGTGTGAAACACAAGTATATGACTCAGGCTTAGGGCCTTCGTCCTAGATGAATAGGGCATGTAAAAAACAGCTCCACCACGCCATTAAGATAAAATGTACGATCGGGAGCACCTCAAAAACAGGGACGGGAGATTTTCAAATGAATAAATAGAGAACTACTAGTTTAATAGCATACTAGAATTCTCAAAAATGGATGCTCTCAATTGAGTTGATGATTCTTGGGGCAATAATTTTGAACGAATCATCTTCTCAAGGAGGGATAATTATTTCAAAAAAATAAAAAAAAAGGTGTAGATTCAATGACTTGATATCTACAAAAATCATAAAAAAGTCATTCCAAGAAAATTGAGAGCATAAAAAAAGTCACGATCGGTAATATTCACACATTGACACATTTATGGCAATACATGTTGCTAGCAAAACGTTCAAATTATTCAAAAATGGGAAAATTCAAAATTTTAAATGATATATTATAACATTATGTGTTCAATGAAATAGCATAAGATATTATTTTTTTTATTTTATTTATGAACATGTTTATTTATTTTTGAATACTAAACAATGTGTAATTTAGGTGTTTTTGACAAGTGTCTAAGATGCAAATGTGTGTAAATTGTAATTCTTATGTTCTTAAATAAATGTTAATATAACGTAAGAGTATATTTTTTATAATTTTGTCATAATTCCTCTTTTTTTTTTTTTTTTTTTTTTTTTTTAGAAAATATGTCAAATATATCGATTTGAATAAAAGAATATGCAACATTTTAGAGTAAATACGGTTATGCCAATTGCACCCTTGCACATGCAAAAAGTGGGCCCGCCAATAATGGCATGCAATGATGCAGTAAGCACAACAAAGTTCCCTCGGCCGTCGGGAATTGCAGCAAAAATATTTACATATTCCTTTTTTTTTTTTTTTTTAACTATGTAATAGAAATGCTGTTAAGAATATCTTTTGAGAAACTGATATATTTATTGTAAAATAAAATTTCAAATTATAAATATTAAATAAATAAAGTGTAAAGGTCATTTATGAGTATATGATTTTTTTTATGACAATAAGTTTACCCCTGCAGTGGTACCCCTGCAACGGTAACTCGTTCCACTTTTTTTTTTTTTTTTTTTTTTTTTTTAAGGATTTGCCTTATTTTTCCTTGGACGCAAATTATATGAGTGTGTAGATTTTGGAATAGCATTGAAATTATTTGGTGTGCATTTTTGTCTTGGACGTAGATTATATGAGTGTGTAGGTGTTGATATGTTTTGAAAAATGTTTTGATCATTTGTAACACAGTTATCAACTAAATGTGTGTTTCTGGGTGGAGCTAGCAACAGTCTATCCACATGTACCTTAAATGCAGACTCATCAGGGTAGTTTATTCTTTTTATTGAAAATACAACTGGTGAATGCTTTTTAAATACAATAAAAGGACCATAATATTTAAGTCTAAATCTGTCAGTAGATTTTAAATATACTATATCTTTTTCGAAAATGTTTCTTAACTTTGTTTTTCTTTGATAATAGTTATAGCTTCTTTCTTGAGACATTTTAATATTATTGTAAGCTTTATGATAAATTTTATCAAGGTCATGCATTAGTTTATAAACATCAACATTTCTGTCAAGGAATGGTTGGTTGCACTGAGAATCATATGTATCAAAAATTAACGATAATTCTCTGCCAAAGTGTAAGAAATTTGGTGAAAATTGTGTAGACGAATGTTTTGATCCATTATACAAAGATTTATGAATATTGATAGCATTTACAAATGTGTGTCCTTCTTGTAGGAGTGTTTTTATGGAACATTTTATACTTTTGTTTATTCTTTCAGAAATAGCGTTGCTCTGTGGATGAGCAACAGAAGAGTGTAAAATTTTAATACCTAGTGTGTCGTTGAAATTGTTATAAACATATGACGTGAATTGGGGTCCAAGATCTGAAAGAATTACAGATGGACGACCATGTGTAGATATGTAAGAAAATAAACATTTAACAATTTTTTGTGCAGATGTATCCGTTAAGGGATAAAGTTCTGCATGTCTTGAGAAATGGTCAATTATGGTCAATATGGATTGACCATTTTCGAAAGGACCTAACAAATCAGTAGATATAGTATGTCCAGGAAATTTTGGTGTGTAGGTTGGCTGTAAAGGTGCATTAAGTATACGATGATGTTTTGATTGTAAACAATTTGTACAAGATGCAACAAAATTTAATGTGTCGTTGTACATTCCTCTCCAAATATATCTAGATGATAAAAATTCGTAAGTTTTTGTAAATCCGAAGTGTGATAAATGAGAAATAGTTAATGTCTTAGCTTTTAATTTTTCTGGCACAACAATACAGTAAGTATATGTGTCATTGCAAGTGTCATACTTTTTTATCATTAGAACTTTAGTATCAGGATGTATAAAAAAATTAGAAAACTTCTTAGATGATCCTTTTCTTAAAATTTCATTATATATAGGAGATAATTTATCATCCTTTTTCTGCTCAAACACAAAAGTGTTATTTGATATTTCCAGGAGGGGATCTTTATTACCATTTTGGCCAGAAATAAGAAAGTTTAATTGATAATTATTTTTACCTTTTTCATAATTTTCATGACCATTTGTACTCACCTTATCAGGATCATTTTGAACGACAGGAAGATTTTCTTCAAAAACAATCTTCGGATTAGTAGACAGGTTATCTTGATTTTCATCTAAGTTACATCTCAACAAATAATCAGCTAAAATATTGCTAGAACCAGGTATATGTTCAAAAGAATAAGAATATTCAGAAAGGTCCATAAGCCATCTAGTGGTAATGTCTGCAGGATTTGTTGTTTTCTTATATTTTTTTAAAGGTGCACTGTCCGAAAGAATTACAAAATTTCGATTATATAAATAGTACTTAAATGCAAGTACAGATCTATGTATGGCCATTAATTCTAGTTTCAATGAAGGATATTTTTGTTCAGAGTGTTTTAATGATTTTGAAAAATATGCAATGGGCAAAAGTCTATCGCCAAATTTTTGCATAAGTACACCTGAAATTGCAACTTTTGATGCGTCTGTGTTTACGAAAAATTTTTTGTTCCAATCAGGTAATCTAACAATTGGAGGTTTGAAAAATAATTGTTGCAATTTTTCAAAAATTTCTTGATGTTTCTGTGTCCACTTAAAGGTGACTTTAGGTTTGGTTAAGTCAATTAATGGCTGGACAATTTGAGAAAAAGTTGGTAATAATGATATATAATAAGTAGCAAGTCCTAAAAATCTTTTCACCTGTTTTTTAGTAGTGGGTACAGGAAATGAATTAATTTTAATAATATTAGCCTGCACCGGGGAAATTGTATGATTTTGAATGTGAAAACCTAAATAATCTACTTCTGTTTTGTGAAATGAACATTTGTTAGGAGTTAAAGTTAAATTGTACTTTTTTAAAACATCGAATACTTTCCTTAATTTAAACATTGTTTCTTCAAATGAGTTAGCCCCTAAAATTAAGTCATCTTGATAGGAATAAATTCCATCTTCCTGAATTTCATCTAAAAGACTATCCATAAGTGATTGAAAAATAGAGCTAGCTGTTTTAAGACCAAAACATAAACGTTTATATTTATATGAACCAAACATTGATGTAAAAGTAACATAATCTTGAAATTTTTCCGGTAAATCGATTTGATGATATGCTTGTTTAAAATCCAATGACGTGAAATATTTATATGATGATAAATTTGAAATAATAGTTTGAATTTTCGGTAAAGGGTAAGAAGAACCCTGAATTACCGTGTTTAGCATTCTTAGATCTAAAGCTAGTCTGAATCTTTGTTTTCCTGAACCATCCGGTTTCTTTTTTACCAAAAGGATGGGACAGGCCCATTCAGAGCAACTACGCTCAATGATATTAGCATCTGCAAGTTCTCTAATTTGATTGAGAGCTTCGTTTTGCAGAGCTTGAGGTATTGGGAAAGGAAGAGTTTTTATTGGAAAATCATTTGTGAGCTTTAAATTTGGAATAACTTTATCAGTATGTCCTAAGGTTGCTAAAGATTTTGAAAAAACAGCAAAATTTTCGAATCGTAATTTTTGCAACTGCTCTTTTTCTTCTTTACATAAGTGATCAAGTTTGAAGTCAGAATGATTTAAATCTGATTTTCTTTTGTTTAAAATTTGTTCTGATGGTTGAATTAAATTGACAGAGTGTTCAGTTTTGTTTTTAAATTCCGTGTGATTGCCATCATTCAAAATAATTTCACTTACATAAAAATTTTTGATTTGTTGAACCAAAGCAATTTTACCTATATTCATGTTTTTGTTAAGATGAACACTCTTTTCAGAATTATTTGATATATAAATCTGGAAATTATTTCCTTTATATGATTTTTCCTATTGTAACTTTTTTGGAAGTCCTTGAATGATATAAGAGAATCGTAAAAATTTATCTGTTTATCTTCATTTCCCTCAAACATATATTCAGTAGGATCAGGTTTTAATTTGGTGAATACCTTAATTGCTTTTGTTTCATATGGGTTGAGAATACATTTAGAATGTAAATATGCAGGAATGCAATTTTTTTTATGTGCATGGTCAGTATGATTGTGATTACAAGTACCATCATCCTCTTCATTACAAGAGTAAAATGGAATTGATGTATCATTTATTTTTAGTAAGTCATGAGCAAAATCAATTTGGATGTTATTATGTTTAATGAAATCAATTCCAAGAATTACTTGGAAGGAGGAGGATGAAGGGATATCAACTATATAAAATGTATGGGGAAAATTCTTTTGTTCAATTTTAAAAGATGCACTTATGCATGATGAGAAATTAACCTCAGAATTGACAGTCTTAATTGTAATATTAGAACCTTTTCTTTTATATTTCAAAGATGTTTTGATTTGATTAAAAAATTTTTGTGAAAGTAGACTTAACGAACTGCCTGTGTCAATTAAAAAAATTACTTTTGATTGCGCCATCACTGCATTAATAAGTGGTAAGGAAGAAGCATTTTGATATACATTACAAATATATTTACTTCTTTGCTCCGTTTCTGTTTGAATAGCTACATTGTTTGAAATCGTAATGATAGAATTTGTTTGAGAGGCAACAGAATTAACTAGCCTACGATTTGTTAATTTTGGTATATCATTATTTTGCGTAGAAAATACTGGTGATTGTAGAGATTGAGAAATATTCTCACCAGTAGGAATAAATCTCTCTATCAGTTTAAATTCCTATCCTCTCTAAACTTTGTATTGTCTCGAAAATTTGCTTCAGAATTTTGTTGGTGTGAGTAGTGTCTATAATCTTGTTTTCTTAAATTTTGTCTCTTCCATCTGAAGCAATATTTAGCAGTGTGTCCATATTTCTCACAAATTTGGCAAATTCTAGAATTGAATTTGTTTCTACTTTGTCGATTTTGGAAGAAAGTTCTTTTATTTTGAAAGTGTGTTTGATTACCAGCAAATCTGTGCATTTTTGGAGAATATTTTGTTCTCTTGTTTTGCGATTGATGGTTCTGCTTATCATGATAGTCTTTTTTATTATCCTGTTTACATGATAAGCTGTTAACTTGTTCAGTCAAAAAATTGATTTTCTCCAAAATGATGTTACTGTTTGTGTCTGTGTTTTCTGTGTTTTTTGTCATATCCTCTGTCACATGAATTTCAAATAGTTTTTGTGCCCTATCAACAGCTTCTTTGTATTTATTAATACCTTCCTCTTGAAGCTTAATTCTAATGTTTGGTGATATACACGAAATGAATTTAGAGAATTTTAGTGAGTTTAGTGCTTCTATGTCATAAATATCAGGAAATGCTTTTGATGCGACACAATTTAATCTGTGTGCAAAATGTTTTGGCGACTCTGATTTTATCATTGTGATGTTATTAAATGAATTAATATTGTATGTTGAAGACGGTAAGGCAAAGAAATTAGTAAATTCTTTTTCGATAAATTCCAGATCAGTTGCATTATATAAAATTTCATTTTCTAACATGAATTTTTGTGCAGGACCGATCAATTTACTTTTTAGAATCAAAATGATTTCCTTAGATTTTATACCACCGATCTCTGCATACGATCTTAACTGATCAAAAAAGAATTTAAGAAAATTTGGATCCCCATCAAAAGTTGGAATCATAATATTGGTGGCCATTATTACTAATTAATTTAAATACCAAAATGGAAAACTGAATATTATGTATATATACTATATATTGATTACGTATCACATATAAATATCTATAAAACTTTCACTACCAACAATAAAATATAAAAAGGATTGCACAAAATGTATTTTGGTTTGAATACTTCCTTTTCAAAAATATATTAAATATATATATAAGATCTTAATATATAAGATCAGTCATGGCAGAAATTAGTTGTTATAAAAATATATGTTGTGCAATAAATGTAGAACCATCATAAATCACAAAATGTAAAACCTTAAAAAAATTACTTTCAAAATTCTCAATATTTTAAATTTCTTTCTATTTATACCATGACGTAGCAATCAACATATGTATGCAATCTATATATTTAAATATTTATTCACATCCAATCAATAGTGAGTAGTAATAATTAAAAATGAGTACTAAAATAATTCATTTACTAAAAATTAGCTGAAAAATATATATAGCATAAATAAAAGATTTCATAAACTTCAATATTTAAGTAACTGCATGGGAGATAGAAATATTATATGATGAGCATTAATATTAGAATGTCCTGATTTTTATTTTAATTTATATATATATATTTATTTTTTTAAGCAATTAAAAAAAATTAATTTAATAGCAATTTCATATAAAGAGCAAGAGAAGAATTAATGAATTTAAAGTGCAATAAAATTATAATCATATTATATATTTCATTCAGTTATTTACTCTTTATTATTTTAAAATGAAATCTGTTTACTTAAAAATATATTAAAATTACTTACTTGAATAGAAAGATTTCTTTTCTTTATTTTTATTATTATTATTATTATTATTATTATTTCTTTTTTTTTATATATATATATACGACGAATTTGTATTTTATTTTATTTTATTTATATATTTGTTTACTTCCTTATAAATATATATATTATATGTTGCGTTTTGTCATACCCTTACTGTTGTATATATTTTAATTGTTGTGATTCTTGCTTCAATAGTAGTCACTAATAGATAAAAAATTTTATAACTTCGTAAAAAGTTATTTGAAAAATCGGATAGTCACAACACAAAACATTGAATAATTTTTCGTAGAGATCGTCTTCAAGCTGGATGTATTACGATCGAACTTTGAAAGCATTTGAAAAAATACGATGATTCATTTTTTTTTTTTTTTTCATTTTTTTTTTTTTTTCTTTTTTTTAAGCGGCTGACGATTGACGATTTCAATTAATTTTTCCACACACTCTTGAAAAAAGAAAAAAATACAGAAAGCGAACGGAATAGTCAGTATCGGACTGATTTTCAATAAAAATGCTTTGAAGAAGCTCACATGACGAAACAGCTGTTGAGGGTCATACAGTAACACAGGAAAACTAAACGAAACTTCTCCTGAAGAAGACGCTGTCACGTACGAAACATCTGTTGCACACATCCAGTAACAGAGTGAAGAGAAATGGAGTTTCGCCGAGCATCGAACTTGAAGAGACAGGAGAAAACACTTTCAGAACAAGCGAGAGAGACATAGCGAGACAGCACCCTTCATGATTGCAGCGTATTAAAAATGCAAATGTTAATCAAGGCAGCACACAGAAAATTTTTAAAGTTTCAAGAAGGCTTTTCCTCCTCCCCGTGTCCATTTATTTTAATTTTATAAAGTCAGCAATTGTCATTAGCACCATAATTTGTGCTATAGAGTTTGTTGCACTGTTTTGTATAAACGACTTAATGATAATAGCACTTTTGATGATGCATAAATTTTCCGTATTATTATGAAACAATACACTGGTAAAATAGTGATAAAGGATCAAAGTCATTGAGGTGGTTGGCCGTGCACATTGCACTGTTGACAATAATCCAGAGTTCGTTGCTGACATTAAAATATTTTATTTATCTTCACTTTGTAACAAAATTTGCTTGTAATTAAAGAATTCAACACTAATGATATACATCAGAAACATACTTTTGAAAAGAATGAAGATGTTCGTTTTCTAATACATGAAACATGAAAAATGAACGGGATGGACACGGGGAGAGAAGTATTCACAATTTACGTCTTTTCAGCAGCAGAGAAAATGCAGAAGTGATGAAATTGTTGGCTGGATACATTACCCAACACCACATAAAAAAAATTAAGCCAAGGCAACACCCAACTTTTTCAGTTACAGCTAATTTAGTGTAACTTTTTAAAATAAATTGGCGATTGATTTCGTAGCCAAAAATCCGTTATCAGTTCGTGAGAATCTGGCAAACCACCCTTAACTCTTGACCACAAGAATTTTATCGTTAAATTTTTATTTATAAACCTTAGTCAAAGAAGAATACGCGATTTCTATTTTTACGTCGCAGATGTGAGATCTGTTCAATATTCAAAATGACATCAGGAAACATTTTATTTAATTGCGATGAAACGAATTGTTCTCCACAGAATTAAGCGATTGAAAGATCATCTCTTGCTTTTGTTATTATTATTTCTTTTAAATGAAAGGAATAGTATGGCTTGCTCTTTTTGTAAGAAGGAATAAAGAATGAAACCGCATATATTAACTCGCTTTTTATACAGATAGAAAATGAATTGGGAAAGAATTAAATTTATCAGAAATGTAATAAATAACTTAGAATATGTGATTTTCGATATCACAAATTTCTTTAAGATCATATTTAGAGTTTGTAGAGAATTTTTACACATTTCTGGCCCTGACGTTCTAAAACGCTCTAAAATGCGTTCTCAAACTTTAGAACTATTTTATTCAGCTGTCACCACTAATTTAGAAGAGTAATGTTCGGTATACGTAATAGCGGAGCGATTAGGCAACCGTTACAGAGAAAATTTAGTGGTGGTTACTGAATAAAAAAGTCCGTAAAAGTCCAACACTGAAGTGAAATTAAATAGGACCAGTAAAGTGTTAAGGCATATATAGTTATATTTTGATATTTATATTAACTTCAGATTGTAAATTTAATTCAGAAACACGTTGTTTAGAAATTAATTCTTAAAAGTAAATGTATTCCATTTTCTATAAAATTTCAAATTTCGGGTATTTAAATCCTAATACAGCAACTGATAGCGAAGTATTTATACAAATTATGCATTTTTGTATTTAAAGTATTACTTCTGGAAATTTAAATTAAAATCATTGTATAAAAATTTCAAATTGATGACTTTATTGTATGGATATCAACAGTGTTTTTTTTATTTTTAAATGTTAATAAAACATAATGAAGTACATGTGATAAATAATAATAATAATTAATAATATTTTCATACGTAAACGCAAAAAAATAATTTTTAACAAATTATTGTTGAAGAAATTAAATATATATATATATATACATATATTTTATAAAATACATATCCCTTGTCTTGCACTAACATTAATTAAAAAAAGATTATCGTATCAATTTACATTTATTAAACTTAGAGTGCCATTCATCTAAGTGAAAGATAACAGGAAAACTCAATATTTTATATCGATCCTAGCTGTATGTTATGTCGTTAATTTAAATACATTAACCAACAATAGCCTTCAGAAATAGTAAAAAATAAAATTTTTAATATAAACATAACAGAAAAGCACTCTTGAAATAGCAAATACGTTAACTACATGTTTCACCAGTTATTTCTAATCTTTGTCAGGACAGAAAATAAATCCATTAAAGTGCATTTTATTATGTACATTTAAATAATCTTCTTTAGATAAATTAATTCAATTTTTATGAAATCATTTCCATTTCACGACTGTTTATGTGATCCTATAGGATTTTTACGTCCTTACTTAAAACACGATTTCAATTTGAAATTGACATTTCTTTCCACACAGGGCCTTAAGGAATAAAAGTTACTGATCAAATCGTTAATTCTTCTAATTTATAAAAGAACCTGAATATAATAATTAACCTTTTCTAAAAGCGACTTTTTTATTAATTGTCATTCAAATCAAGACGCTCCCAACGGTAAATGCATCAAATAGTTAACACATTATTTAACAAAATTTAAACAAAGATATTTAAAGGGAAATTACTGATTATTTACTTCTCGTGAATTTTTCTGGTGTATATATATATTACATGGTTTAAGAGAGGGAAATCATATTTTACGGATAAATCTAGATTGAATTTTTTTTTATATTTAGGTATTGTAAATTGTTTTTAGATGATAAGTTTTAAATTAATATGTAAA
The DNA here is from genome assembly GCA_963930645.1 of Salticus scenicus. NCBI lineage: Eukaryota > Metazoa > Arthropoda > Arachnida > Araneae > Salticidae > Salticus > Salticus scenicus. The sequence goes on along the minus strand of OZ005652.1, from coordinate 135,895,459 downwards.
ATTATATTTGTTGCTTATCGCTTGCAAAAGTATCTTTATATCCCTTCTATATGAACTCATTTAATTTAATTGTAGTTAGCTGGTAATAAATCAGAACTAACTAATGTCATAATAATAATGAAAGAAAAAAATTACAATAAACACAGTATATATATATATATATATATATATATATATATAAAATCTTTTAAAACTTAAAAATAAATAAAAATAAAAATAAATAAATTAAAAGTTTCAAATGCAGAACTTTTTTCTCTAAATTCATTTTACATGCCATTATTTTGCATCTAAGAAAAGTTTGCCTTTTTTCTTTAGAAAAACGAAATGCATATTTTAAAAATATAAATAATTATTTTGAAAAAAGTGTTTTATTTATCTATTTTTATTAATTTTTCATCAAATTTAGAAAATTGCATTCAAACGGAGAATTTCTTTATCTTCTTATTATTAATTTTACGCATGCTGATTTTTCAGTTACGAAAAGGTTTTTACTGCAATTATTTCTTAAAAATCATAAATTGCATAATTTTGAAATATATATATATATATAAACTGGGAGAATTTTAAGAGAAAACAAAATATATCTCAAATATATCTTACATATATCTAACATAAAATTAAATAAATAAATAAATATATATTATTATTATTTGTTTCGTTGCTAACTAGAATATGAGTATCATGCTGTTACTTACTACTATTTAGTATACCTGAAATTAACAATAATAAAACTGGAAAAAATGGATTTTTTTTTAAATAGTGAATAAATTTTAAACCAAAAGTTATTTTCCTCTTTGCTAAAGGAAATGTTGATATTCGTGATTTTTTTTTTTTTTTTCCTTTAGCTTTTTAACTTTTTTACAAGTTTTAAGACATAGAGAATACAAAAATCACAAAAATAAATGTGAAATCCGTCTGTAGATTAGTCGAATAATTTGTTACTTTGTTTGCGTGTATAGGCATTGTCTCAAGAATGATTCGTCGTTAAGAAGCCAAAGCAGTTTAAAAAAAGTTATGTTAATTTAGCAAAAAAAAAAAAAAAAAAAAAAAAAAAAAATCGTAATCCTTTACTTTAACATTTTGTAAGCAGTTAAAAATTAAACAGTTTAAAAAATTAGCAGAAAAAAGCAATATTTCGCATAAATTTGGATTAAAAGTATTATCGCATGGAAAATAGTACGAAAACTGAAATACAAAACTGACACTTGCACATTTACATAGAAGAAATATATTAGAAAATGTATGAAAAATGAAAAATGTATGAATGCAGAAGACGAGCAGCCTAGTGTGTGGGACTTTTTAGTTTTCATCCCCACAAACAAAACTTATATGGCAAACATTGTGGATTTTTTGTTGACCAGCGTTTGTAAATGGTCGTTGGCGAGATTGGTGGTCCAATCGTTGCCAAACCGTTAGCCCATATGCAGTATTTTATTATGGCAATAAATGTTGGCATTTATTATTTGCTATTTTTCTCTTTTCTTGCGAATAATCAACATCCTCAGCGATATTTTAATGCGTGTAATAAAATTATATATTTTCTTTGAAGTTACGCAATGTTTAGCAATGAGTCATTCATTTATTTTATGAAATAACAAAAATTATAATAATAAAAAGAACTAGAAAAACAGAACAACGTGTCTAAACTTTCACTCTATATTAAGAACATGAATTAAGAATTCGGCTAACCTACACAAACATTCTTATCAGGAACTTGGGCATATCACGTATAATTTTATTGCAATTATAATTAAGTAAATCGATATATATCATTAATGTAATTAATATAAGTCTATATGTATAAACTAGTAACGTATATATTTTTCCAAACCCTGTCTTTCATACTACTTAACAGCAAATACTAATATTAAATCAAATATTGCTCATTCTTTAATGAAAGTAAATTTTATGTATTTATATAATCTATAGTTTCATATTTTTCACATTATTATACCTAACATACGCACAATCTATGTAATATTTCTCTAACGTGGACCAGTTACAATTATTTTTTGTATAAACGATACGATAGTGGTGAAATTAATAAAATTCGCGAGGATAAAAAGATAATATTTAAAAATGAACAAAAGCACGTGGACTCAGCTCAATGAACTAATAAGAAAAAATGACTACATTTGTTTGATGACATTATTTTTGGAAAAATGTATTTTTAAAAGTTGATTCTTCAGAATCTTTGCAAGCGTCACTTTTAACCTAGCATTATTTTAAAGATACATACAGAATATGAATTAGTATCTTAGATTGACTAAAAAACGAAGTCATAAAAAGTATAATTAATTTTTTTTTTTTTCTTTTAACAAAAATTATGCCAAAATAAATAAAATGACATCGCACTCTTGGCGATAAAAATTTAAAAGAAGTCATGGAGATTCTTTACTATAACTGTACTTCCCGGAAGTATGAAAACTGGGTCGTCAACCATGAATTTTATTTTGAAACATTTCTTTAAATGATTTTGTTTTCACCATTGCACAATATTTATTTGGTTATAATAATAATTTGGTTATTGGTAAATTAAAATTTTAATTAGGTGGTGAAATTGATATAATATTTGTGAGTTTCAAATTTAAAAGTTAAATAAGAAAAGAAATAAAGTGCGAAAATTTCTCACGGGTTTGCTAGTATTAAATATATGCATCACTATATTAATTATCACATACGCTAATTTCAATAAATGAGCTGCTGAAGTTGTTTGTAATACCATCCATTTTCAACCATTCAAATTATTTTTACACATAGAAGAACCAAATAGAAGAAAAAAATTCATATAAGTCAGTCATATAGATGAGAAGACGTACCGAAATCATAAAAATGCTTCAAACATATATCTTTGTTTTGACTCATTTCATTAAACTTATGTGGAAAAACCTTTAGATATATTCAATTAAACGTAAATACTTACAAAGTCCTATTTTGTTTCTATCTAAATTCATATTTCTTAATACGTTAATTATTTTTTTAGAATTTTATGTTCACATACATGAATGTTGAGTTCTCAATCGGTATACAGTTTATAAAGAGTGCCTCTGAAAATTTTAAATTTAGTGTTCATTTAGTGTTCATGTATGGCATTAGTTCTGTTGACATATCTAAAATTCCTTAATTTTTAATTAAATGCATTACAGGTATTTTAATTAACTTTTAGTTGTATGTTATGTTGGTAAAATATAACAAGTATCATATATATACATATAAAAATAATGTATACTGTCAATTTTATGAAAAAATTTTTACTATAAAACCTAAAAGCAAACTACGGTTTAAAAATATCAAATTTTCTAAAGTTTTGTTAGTCTAATTTTTGAAATTTAAACAGTATCGACGCAAAAAGTCAATATATAATTTAATATACTTCTTTTAAATTATGAAATTAAAATGTTTAGTGTCCTAAATATTGTGTAATTTTAATTATCATTTTTCTACGTCAAATGATAGATTGTAAAGAAAAAAAATCTACGAAAAATTATTTGCATTTTTAAAGCTCGCTGTTAAGATTTGTTGCTAATTTAATCATAGAATTTACTTGAAAATGTTTAATTCCTATCGTTCAAATGAACAAGTAAAAAGTTTATCCATTCTAAAATGAACTCAGTAATTTAAAATAATTATATTCCTGTTATTTATTTCACAATAGGATTTAATTAGAATAATGGCTATGCATATTTTCAAATACGTGTTTTAATTTGTGTTAGAAAAATGCATGCATTGCAACAATTCTGTATTTTATTATTTATTTATTTTTTTTTTTTTTCTTAGACTAGTTGAATCAAAAACATATATTAACATTTTTTTTAAAATAATATTTCGTAGAACAGAATGTTTTAGGGAAGGGAGACTAAATATAGTTTATTGAAATTTAATTTTTCCGACTGAGTGAAAATAATGCCTGGTCCGGGACTCGAACCCCGGATCCTTGACTTACAAGGTCAAGGCTCTACCAATTGAGCTATCCAGGCCGACATCCCGGTCAGCATTACTCACTCAGATAATCTTTTAGGCAGAAACAATCTGGTCTATCATTTAGATAGCTCAACAGAAATAAGCCGCAGGAAATGAAAACACCATTAAACAATGGGAGAAAGTAATACAATTTTTAATAAAATCACACAATCAACTGTGGAAGGAAGGCGGGATGACGGCCTGGATAGCTCAATTGGTAGAGCCTTGACCTTGTAAGTCAAGGATCCGGGGTTCGAGTCCCGGTCCAGGCATTATTTTTACTCAGTCGGAAAAATTAAATTTCAATAAATATGATTTCTTTTCACAGTTGATTGTGTGATTTTATTAAAAATTGTAAATATAGTTTAGTTTATTGACATTTTTTCAATGATTCATATGACACAATATAAATAAAAAAATTCATTATATTGATATTAAAAGTTGGTTTTATTAACATCTTTTTAAAACACGTTGAATCATAGTTTTAAATTTCGAATTTACTTTTTAAATTATATCACATTTAAAATGTGTTGACAACAATCAAATTGCTGCCTTTCAATTATACAATTTTTATGAAAGTAAATATTATATATAGAATTTATTTTTATCAAATTAATATAAAATTGATTTCTGTGCAAAGTTAATTTTATAATTTTTTATGCAATATTAGATTTAAATTATATTTTCATGAAATAAAAGTGCTTAATTTTTCTGAACTGGTTAATTTACAAACTACCTAACTGCAGTTGACGAATATATTCGTTTGATAAACTTTTGTCTCCCCAAACCAGAGTTATATTTCAAAATTATATAAATATAGATTTTTAGATCGTTTTAAAAGTATAATGGTCTTATTAAATATTAGACATAAGGTGTACCTTAAAGCAATAGGAGTAAAACTTTGAAAAACACCATAAAATGAAAGGAACTCGCAACATTTTTTTCGGATTGAAATAAAACGTAACCCTTCGTCATGCGAACAAAGTAGGCACGCGTGCTTGCAAAATTTGTTCGTCTGATGAAGGGTACTGTTTTCTTTTGACCAGAAGAAAACGTTGCGAGTTTCTGACATATTATTGTGTTTTTTCAAAGGTTGTACATTTTATTTTATAGCACCAGTTTTGTGCTACTTTTACATTATACCTTTAAGTGTATAGTTATAGTCTAATAAAATAAGCATTATTTTAGTTCTTTATAAATATTTTACAGAAAAAACTTTAAATTTATTTTCAAAGGCAGTTTAAAGGTTAAATATTACATAACCTAAAATATCATATCAGATGTATAAGATATTTATCATGTAAATCATACACTTAAAATAAGCAATATGCAATGTTACGAAAACACGTCTAGTTTACAAATAATTAACTTTTATAAAACTCGATTGATAAATAGTACATAGAATTAACTAAAAAACACAATTCACTGCTAAAATTATAGGTGAAAAATTTTAAAAAATTCTTCCACATCCATTTATTTACTTACGATATTCTATTAAATACCATATTAAATATTTTTTTTAAATATTATTCACACAAGTTACATTATTTTTAATGGAGGAAATGAACGCATATATTAAATATTGTATTAAATTATAATCTTATAGTCATTATTTATTATCATTCTGAATTATTAACGGATCAAAATATAAGTAATTGTGATTTAATGAGGAATACAATTAATGTATTTTTAATACATCACTTGGACACCCTCAACAATTAAATTTAGATTAATTAAACTGACCACAATATTTAAATTTAATCCATTAAGAATAAATTATAACATACAATTCAAACTAGACATTAAAAGAAATTAGAGTTAGTTGAATTTTTGCGCTTTATGGAATATCTGAATGAATGGTTTCAAATTTGTTAAGCGAAAGCTTCGTTTGAATATTTATGTAAAATGCTTAACTTTTCTCATTTTAACTTTCACTTTTATGAATACAAATTATTTACAAATGGTATATTTTAACTTCTTTTTTTCCTTTTCAAAATGTTCTTTTATTTACATTATGCGTTTAATGATACAAATAATAAAATATTAAGTGGATCTTTAGACAACACAAATTTAAACTGTAAAACAAAACAAGTCAGAAAATAAATGAAATATGGGAAAAGCTTAAAATATTTGAAAAGTTAAACTTACTGTTTTGATTTTAAAAGAATACTGATATAAATAAGATAATTGAAATTGAGTTCGATGCACTATTTCATTTGATTACATGAAGAGGTACAGACAATAGAGCTTTGAATGTATGAACATGTGTATACATTTATGCATGTTAACACGTACATTTCTAAATTTACACCAAATCTATAACGTTTAAGAATATATAAAACATTACTTTTATAGTGAGGTAGGTATTTAACTGGACTTTATTCATAAAATAAGTTTTTGTGTGTGTATGTGTTTATAGGGTGTTTTATAACAGGCATGCATGCAACAAGTGTACATGGTCGATTATAAATGAAGCCGTTTATACTGCTTGAATCTTTAGACTCATTATTTTATAATAAAATATATGTATCTCTTTTATAATTTGTTTGTTATGTCTAAAATATATCACAATATTTTTGTTCAATATCTTTAATATATTAGTATTGCAAAATAACATGTAAAAAAATCCATTCTCAATAAATTAGCACATAAATGTTTATATTTGTATAAAACACGGAAGTACGGGCACAAGCTTGGTCAAGCAAAGCATAAAATGCTTCAAGCAAAGCATAAAATGCTTAAAATAGCATAAAATGAAGCGGTCGGCCAAAATTTAGTTATTTTCTATAGCCTCGTATTTTTCTGGAATATTCTCGGTATCTAGCAAAATATTCAATTTAAAACTTAGATAATCGATATATAAATAATAAGGATTTTCTCGACAAAAAATTCGCCAGGGGACGATAAATTCGACAAATTCGTCTCCAAGACCATTGTCTGCTCTGGTGAAGCTTGTTAAAGGGTTTCTGAAGGAAAATTATTATAATGCAATAAACAAGATATACATAAATATTAAATATAATTAAAATAGTTCAAATATTTAAGTTTAAGAAAACTTTCAGCATAAACAAATACAACAATAAAGCCATCATGTATCTAATTGAAATTGAAATAAATCGAGACAATATGAAATACACGAAAGCATGCTTGAATCCTTACGTTATCCATCAAAAGCATGAAAGGAAATCAAAGCATGCAAAGTATCTGGTTTTCTTTTACAAAGGTAGCGTAAGCTAAAATTCTCTTTGTTTCATACCCGAACCATCTACTAACCACCAATCAAGAGAGAAAATGAAATCAGAGTAGCCGAGAAGCATTAAATTAACCAGACGAAACCACGATTGAAAGAATCTGCTAAAACATTACATTAACATATAAGAACAAACAACCACTATTCACCATTTGAATAAAGAAATTTGAATAAAGGATAACCATAAACGGACAATAAATCAAGAAAAAAAAAATGAATACAAGACGATAAGGAAACACTGAATTAATATTGCTGGATATAAAAAAATAACCAAAAAAAAAAAAAAGATTTGCTTACTAGTTTTGCACAAAAATTTCTGAAGAGGTGTCAAGAAATAAATACAGCACACGTAACTTAAAAAAAAAAAAAAAAAAAAAAAAAAGAGAAAATAAATAAATAAATAATTAAAGATACGGTGAACCGTGAAAAATTACAGTTAACTCACTTTAAAAATGTAAAAATAAGCATAATATATATAATACAAGATATGGAATTAATTAATTTAAGCTATTATATTTTTACAAATATAATAGCTTTAATTTTAGAATTATAATACCTTTAGTTATATAATTCTAGAAATATAATAGCGAGCTACATTTAGAAATACTTTTAAAACTAATTATATATATATACTCTAAAATTTAAAATGCAAATCAAATTTATATTATTGAAAAACATTAAACTTTAGATCTAAATTAATAAATTAAACTTTAATATAATGATTCGGTTTTCAAGGATGGGAATTTCACGTAGAACCACTATCATTGAAACAAAATTTTCTTCGTGTTAAATTACTGTTTTCATAAGTAGAGGACTTTTTAAAGCAAATACTGCAGCGAACCTTGCTGCAAATTCCCATATCTAGCTGCTACTTACATTTTTGAGCGATTACAGAAATATTTGATTAATTTTATTCATGGTAATGTCCATTCTTGTATTGTACAATATTTCATAAAAATATTTTACAAGGAATTAATAATTTCATTGAACAGACTATTAAAACTGAATTTCAGTTTAATAAATGTTATAATTTCTTTTAACATATCTTTATAGTGCATATTAATATTTGACATTTAAAAATTGATTAGCTTTACCCCATTTATTTCTCTTTGAGTATATATATATGTATATATATTTTTCTACATTTATTAGTTTGATTTTTACTCTGTAAGCGTAAATTTTCCGATGTAAATAAAAGCTCTTTACATTACTTTTTTCTCTATTATTTAAATAAACAATTAATAATAGATTACTTAACATCACAAATGAGAATTAATGATTTTTTCCCCGGCGAAAATTAGATTAACTGAGTTTACAAAGGAAAAATTCAGATTTAAAATGTACCTTAATGAGGCATGCAGAATTTAATATTCAATACTCATGGGGATATTTATTAAATTTACAATCCTGAATCTAGAATAAAGAAATAACAGATAATTAATTATGTAATATAATTTCTTATGTATAATAATATTTTATGAAAATTGATTCATTGGTTAATGGTAAATCGTAATGCCCTAAATATATGTATATAAATTTAAATATTACAACATACAAATTAAATACAAATTAATTGTGCATATTTTTATCATATACATTATGAAAAATGCCTTTATTTATTCAAGATGTATTAATTTGCGCATCACATTAATTTGTGCATATAAATTTGTGCATAGCATATCATTAATTTGTGCATGTAAGCAACATATTTCAATTTTATTAAGATTTGTGTAAAGTTAATAAAATATGTTTTACAGAAATATTTCTCATAGAATATAATGATTTGGAATGCTTAAGCGTGTCCTTATACACAAACGGTGTGGTATATATTTAATTTTCAAAAGAGAAATTCCGATAGTGAACTTGAAAAACATATTTTAATTTATTTAAGATTTGTGCAAGTTAAATGCATTAAAATAGGGTTTATAGAAATGCCTCTCACGGAACGCAATGCATTGAAATATTTTCGAATATCCCTGTACACAAACTACTCCATTTTCAATAAGAAACATCCGAAAGTAAACCTTGATAACATATATAAGCTTAAGAAATTCCATCATGGGAATTGTGAAGGTGTTCACATATATATGGTTAAATTTTAATTGAATTTTTAAATAAAACAAAAAATTGAATGATAAATTAATGCATTATCGCAATAAAAAAAATAATTAAATTTCAAGTGAGATATTGTATTCACATAATTTGTTCTCAGGCATTTGAAGAAAGAATTGTTTTTAAATGTCATCGAAAATTACACAATTTTAATGATTCATACGACCTACACTATATATTAACATTAAACGATAACAGACATCATTCAGAGATCTAAATTTTATATGTTTTATAACTAAATCGTAAGTAAAATGCTTATATTTTTTTAATAGAAATGTACTTCATTTTATAGGACAAAAAGAAATTAAATAAAGAAATAATATCTAACGAAATTCTGACATTAAGCATAATTATATATTTAAAAAAAAAAAGTGTTCTCAAATATTCCTAAACAAGAAAACTCATTGTCAGAATTAATGTGTTTCAACACCGGATGTAATAATTTATTTGAAATTACGCAATATTAATGATTTCAGTTTCATAACTGCCTTCTGTAGAAGAAGGGGCGGTACTAACAATTTGCCGGATTAGATTGGCAGCTCTGTATATATATATATTAAGATGCCAGAACTTTTTAGTTTTTCATAAATCTACAAATTAGTTTGGTCCAACTAGTTATTCCAAAATTAGTATATTGCTTCAGTATTATTTAATATTGAAGAGATGTCAGAAATGATTGGCTTAATTAACAATGGAAAACGGTAAAGACAAAGCCGTGGAAATAATAGGTGAAAATCAGCAAAATGTTGATTTTTCATATATCCAATCATCAGATAGAGGGGTTACAGCGAAATAACAACATTTAACATTTCATATGATTTTTATTGATACCGAAATCTTAGAGAAAATCGAACTTAGAGGAATATTTAAGCATATAGAACATTATGGATTATTTAAGAAACAAATATTTACCCAGAAGCATTTAGCAATGGCCGACTTATTTAGTTCTTGTTTCTGAATATAACACATATGTACATTTGTACAAAACTTAAGCTTGCGTTTAATTTGAGTAACATATGTTGACATTCAACAACCCATCTAAAACAGAAATCTTCAGAAAAACTTTAAAATTAAAATACCTGCACCAAACTGCAAATAATCTGAAGGTATTTGGAATAATAAAATGTTTCAGGGGGGAAAAATAATACTTGCTTCCAATCTGCAATCTTTTTGCTTTAAACTGCAGTTATTATGCAAGATTTTATGATTTTTGTACAAAATACCTTCAGATTATCTGTAGATTTTTCAGCAGGTTTTTTTTTTTTTTCTTTTAGCTGAAAAAGGATGTTATATATTCATCATGAGTTATGCTTATCTATATGGTCTTTTAACATATAAAGAACTAGTTTATTTTTAGATGAAAAAAATATTTTAAAGTCATATTATTCTGTGAATTTTAGCTAAAGCAAAACTGGATTTAGATAAAAAAGCCTAAACAATACTGATTTTAGAAGAAGATATAGATCTGGAAGAACGTGAAGGAGTTGAATTTTAACCCTACAAGGCTCAATTTTTTTTTTAGTACGCGACAAAACTATATAGGTTGTAATTAGTGATCAGAAGATAGGGAAAACTTATACAAATAAAAATAAAACCATATTTTACGCAAAAATCAACTTTTTAGCTCAACGTACCGTATGTGGAACATACATAAAAATATGATTTACTAATACGTTTACTATTGTAATATAAAAAAAACAACTTACCTCTGCAAAATGTACACTTCGTTATAACACACAGTATTTTTCTTCGATTCAAAACTGGTCAATAACTATTCTCTTTTATTTTTGAATTCAGACAAACGACTAACGTATCACTTTCATTCAAATTTCACACTGAGTGCACTATAACAAAAACACGAACGACATCTTTAGGTAAAGATTCGTATTACCACATTGCTAAATGTCAGTAGCTTCTATCAAGATGTCAAGAGATGTCGCTACTAATAGTTTTATAGCTATAGGAACGATTAAAGTCTCTGTTCCACGTATGGAACTGGGTGCCTTGTAGGGTTAAAAAGAACTTCATAAATTAAGGAAGGGTTGAGCACTCTGTCAATAGCAATGGCTTTTAGATTATTAATTTCAGAAATGAGAAATTCATGATTGGAAAAAAATATTAAGAACACGATTAACAAATGTATAAATAGCAACCATTTTTTATATGTGGATGACATGAATGAGTATGGGTAGATAACGAAACTGCAAAACTTTTACGATAAACAGTAGTCGAGAAACCTTTTACAGTGCGAGAGACGAAATTGTTTCTGATACAATGCTTCTTTCACTCCAAAACCACAGTATGTTTATTTTATATGTGTTATTTTGACATTTTTAACGTTGGTGAAAATTCACTTGGATATTTACTTAAAGAGTTAAATCAAATTTTTATATACTTAACTTTTATTAAAATTTAAAATTGCATATAACAAAAGAATCGAATGATTACAGCATTTCAATCAAGGCTAATTCTAACTATAAAATGAGATTAAACGTTATTGAAACACATAAATAATTAAAAAAAAAAAACTTAATAATTAAAATCTTAAACTATTAATCATTTTTTAAGTGCAGTTGTATCATATACTCAAATTTTCAAATTATATATATATATATATATATATACTTGTTTGTGTTATGCGTGTGATGAGAAAGAAGGGTTTCCACCAATAAAATTTAACTTTCTACATAAGAACTAACTGGACCTGAGGCGGGGCCGTTTTAGAATTCCTATTCTATTCCTCTGCGTACTTCGCTGCAGCTCATAATTAATATAAATTATATGCTATATTTCTCTTATTAATAGTCGTTCATATAACAGTTTTCAAAGTAATGGGAGTGCAAGAAAACACTATTATTTTCAATTCTAGTTCAACTATTCAAAATATTGGGCATTTCTATTAATTAAAATGCTCTGAAATACCCGTGTTCAGTGATAAATTATAAGGTGATAAATTACTATACTTCTTTATACAAAGTATAAGAAAGTATAGTAATCCCTATTTGTGAAATGGATTTTTTATTTTGCATAGCTCAAAAATGAATAATCGTAGAATGTTGAAAATTTATATGTGCGACTGTTATGATATCTAGTTGTACAACCGCAACTTTGGTTTTAATGCAAGTTTCCATTTTAGAGATATCAGCGAGTGTACACGAATTTTCGTGACGTCTGTATGTAAGTAAAGTATGTGTGTGTATGTGTGTGCGCGGGGTGGGGTGTATCTCACATAGTTCAAAAACGGTTTGACGTAGAAATTTGCAAATTGGTATATAGGTTTGTGGTTTTTTATAACATCTAATTGTGCACCTCCATTTTTGGACTTTCTATGATTTTCCGTTTTGGAGATATTTAGGAAAATTTTATTCACAATCACCAGAAATACAAAGATTTTGGCCATTATATATGACCTACCATCACAGAGACTGTAAAAGAAGCTAATGATAGAGCTATTAATGATATTGTTATGAATGTTGAAGACATTTTTGCGTGTAGAAAGTTATGCTTAAAGACATATGCAGGTTTTTATCGACGAATGCATTTTATTTAATGCGTATTTATCCCGTAGATTGAACCCGTAATTTTATTGTTGTGAAAGTTGTCAACATTTTAGCCTATTCAAATTCAGTATTTAAGACAGAAGTAGGTTCTAGTCGACAAATGTATTTCATTTAATGAATATTCAGCCCATAGCTAGAGTTGTAATGATATTGATAAAAAACGTTGTCAATATTTTAGCGTGTAGAAAGTAATTCTTCAAGAAATAAGCAAGTTCTAGTCGACGAATGCACTTTATTTAATTAATATTCAGTAAATAGTTTAATGAATACCTTTTTTGTGCTACAAAAATTAATATTATTGGAACAATCCAATGAAATCAAATAAACATTGTTAAATACACTGCAGATAATAAATTTCGGTTAATAAGAAACAGGCGAATATTCCAAGTCTGAATGGAATTTGAATTCCTCGAAAGTATTGTCAGTGGTTTATGGAACTTTGAAGGTAGAAACTTTTGTGCGAGAAATCAATGCGTCATTACAAAATATCCAGAACTAGACTCCTATGGATGTAAAGTTTTCAAAATTTGTAAATTCCTTAATGCCATTTTTTGCCTCATTTGAATTCCTAATTAAAGTCAAAGCCCACCTACGTGGACATGAAAAATTTTCAACTGCTTCCACTTTTACTGAAATACCGTGTAGAAAATAACACGTAAAAATACAGGCAATTCCTAGTCTACAATCATCAACAATCATTCTTCTTTTTCTTTTTTATTGTCTTGTGAGTCATTTATACAACTTTCGAAGAATTTAGTTCTGCGCAACAAACAAATGATTTTTTCCAGAATATTCCAGAACTGTATTATTATTGGAGTTAAAGCTTCCAAACTTTGGCAACACTAAACTACAGATTTTCGACAATTTCGTTCGTCAAGTCACCAAATTCGATGCCAAAACAAAAAATCTACTCTGGCTACTAATTTGTGGTATGGCAAAATTAGCGGTAAAATTTTGCGGCAAATGTTGTTTCAGGATAGCCAAAAACCCTTTCTCAATTTTAACTCAGTTAATTACTTTGGTAAAATTTATCGTTTCCCACCATTAATTTTTGCCAATGAGAACAAAATTGAATCATCTGTACTCGAATAATTTTCATTGTACTCTAAACTGTGCATTTTCCAATGAGATATTCCGTAACAATGAGATATTCTGTAATATTACATTTGTCTCTGCGACATGTATAACCGTATTATCGATGCTTTTTTGGTTCGAGTAGCATTTTTTTTTTCTAAAGAATGCTCGTTAACTGGAACCTGCCTGTTTATTTACGAATGAGTTACCTCACACAAAGCTGCCAATGTTTCATAAGAATATGCATATTCCTATGGTTGTATAAGAAAGGCACGTGGTGTCCACATCAGATTTTTTATTACAGTTTTCCTACTACAGGCATATTTACTTACAAACTTTGAACTTTTTATGTTATACAGATGAAACTTGAGCTAAAGTATATTTATAAATTCATATAAAATATTTTTTATTAAAGATAATGGGAAAGTTAAGCACCAAAATCTTTATTTCAATTATGCTTCTCCTTAAATATAAAACATGTATAAAGCTAGTTAAATCATACTTTAAAATCACGTTAGTGTCGAATTTTGTCATCTATATTTTTGACTCCTATTTTGATTTCATGAGTTTTTTTCTGGATTTATTTTTACATACCTGCATACAAACCTCTGTGAATGTGTTAACGAAAAATTTTTTAGCCTGCAAATGGCATAGTATTTTTAGGAATGGCATATTTTTAGTTCCTTTTGATTTCACTATCAAGAGCAAATCTTCATACTTCATGTCTTCACATTTTTCTACTAATATTCCAATGGTATCAGGATAGGAAGCAGGATCAGTAGTTGCACCGCCCAAATGTGAAAACAGGAATTTTAAAGACAATTCATTCGTGTGTAAAAGGCATATGATCCATTGTAAAACTTGATTCAAGTATTTTTCTAATAGCTATTTAACATCACCGTTTTTTCTGTATTTATTCCCGTCTCATCAAAGCCAAATGTTACCGTTCCTTTCTATGAAATATTTTCAGAAGCATGGGTCATATAGCAAGTTCTATGCATTTGATCGTCCCAGTACTTGTTACAGCGTAGCCGATATAACTAGAATCAGGTTCTTTGATTACAGAAATGTGATCTTTTGCAATAACTTAGCAGTATTGTTGACACTTTTTGTGCTAGCTTTAAAACTTTATCTTTTCTGCATCAAATAATATAGCTGGAATGCTGAGAACTCGATTATTAGCTAATATATCTTTGCGACCTTTTGATCTTCAACAGTGCAATTTTGATCTGTATATTATTTTGACGTCTGATTTGATGTCATGAAGAATTTAAGAAATCTATCTATCTATATATTTTTTTTAGAATAAAAACGCTTTTTGAAAAGTTGTGTTTCATTTTTTTTGCTATTAATTAAACAATTTTACAAAATTTAAATCACCGATAAATGACTTAGATAGGAGGTTTTTTGACCAGATTTTGAGAATTTCAACTAAAATGCGCGGATAGGTTTACTTAAATTAAATTACAAGTATTTTAGGATCTGATTTTTGTAAGGTTGCTTACCATTTTTGTCGCTATTTGAAACAATTTAGCAAAATTAAATTTTTCGCTCCACCCTAATACCGTCCTGGTTATAAGTGAATGTGTAAAAAAACTAGAAAGTCACAAAAGAAAAACTGTCCTAATAATAAAAATTTCTTTATAAAAAGAAGGAAAGAAGAAGTAAAAAATTGTGTGCCTGGTTGGAGGCTTATTATTATTTATTTTAATTTTTTGTAAGGATTTTTTAAGAATTAAAATTGCACGAGCAACATTTATAACTGATTAATGGAAGCTAATTTTTGTAC
The DNA here is from genome assembly GCA_963930645.1 of Salticus scenicus. Classification (NCBI taxonomy): domain Eukaryota; kingdom Metazoa; phylum Arthropoda; class Arachnida; order Araneae; family Salticidae; genus Salticus; species Salticus scenicus. Next base: position 135,879,714 of record OZ005652.1, on the reverse strand, counting down.
CTTAGCTGAGAGTAAATCATTTTTTTTTCGGTTTTAGAAATGCAATTGTAGCAAGGGCAAAATTTGTATACAATGTTAGTAAATGAATGCACTAAAACATTCACTTTAGTTATTATATTAAGCTACTACATTAATACTACTTAAATTCCTTTCTCCGTATCAATCCTAAAGCTTGTTTGAAAAGACATTAGAATTTATGTGTTTTTAATTTTTTTAGTAAAAATAACGAATTAATAATAAGCTTTAAAGCACATTTTGTGTGAAACATGTATGAGATTTTAAGAATAGGGCATCATTACTTTCTAAACTATGAATTTCTCAGGAAATTTAATTTGCTCGCTTTTCGAATATTTTCTTTACATTTCTCTGTTTACGCAGTTTATTTAATTTTATTTAATTTTTATTTATTTATTTATTTATTCAATCTTCGTGGTTAAAATTTACTTTATTAAAAGTTATTTTTTTATGCGTGTTATCAATTTACTCTAACTGAATTTACGCAACAAGTGTTTGCAAGATCCATTCATTTGCTTGGTAATTTTTTAGGCGAATCTCTTTTTATACGGAAAATTATAACTCAAATAACGTGGTTTTTATTTGCCTAAAATGGATCAACTATGAACTGTTACACCTTATACACAGAGGGAAGGGTGATTTTGCTCTATGTTTACTAAAAAAAGAGAAAAATGAGAGTTCATTCTTGTTTTAAAAAATTAATACTGTCAGAGCTTAATTTTAAGAGTACTTTCAAACGTAAATTAAATATATATATATATAATAAAGTTCATTTAGGTAAATGCTATGGTTCGATAGATACAGTCAAGTGTTTTCTATTGATAAACCTTGATAAACATTCTTTAAAGTCACGCGAAAGATAAAGTTAGTTCAAAGCTTTAATTGCTTCGTCAGAATTTAAACATCTTACTTGGAAATTAATATTTCGCTGCCTGATGTATTTTTGCTTTCTTGTAAAATTCCCAGAAAGTTTTTCTGTATTTTACTGTTTGTGAATAGTTATTTTTATTTGTTTTACGCTATATGGCTATAGAAAATGCAAGAAAAATTACTAAATAAATTGATATTAGAAACAGAGTAAATGCTTAAAAAGACGATAGGTATAGACACAGTAAAATAAATAAAACAAAAGGATGGTTTTTAAAGCTGCTATTGGTACAATATAAAAGAAACCGTAGTTTGTTTGATTTTATTACGGTTATTATTATTATTATTGTTATTATTGTTATTATCATTGGGAGAACTAGAGTTTAAAATTCTTCATGTACCACAACATGTGCCAAAATGATTAAAGATATAGCAGAGAAAATCTTGGATGATAAAAGTCTGCATACAAAGATAACTAAAAATATATACAAAGGTGGGGCACTCACACAACTGTCTTAGATCTTGCATTAAACAGTAAAAAGGTAGATTTTAGATTAAGGTATATAGATAAGATAATGCATACTATGTATGAACATACCTTAAAAACAATTCAAAGTGTTTTTAAAAACAATTTTAATTGACACATGTTTCTGTCTCGAACCTTGTTTAAACATATAATATCTACTCCCATTCAAACGGTGTTTGAATATAAAACTTAAATTATATATATATATATATATATATATATATATATATATATATGTATATATTCAGACAACATTCACATGCAACATTATTTTAAAATCCCAAACTTACACGAACTTTTAAAGTAACAGCTTTATATGACGTTCAAGCAACCAAATTTGAATTTTAAATAATTATTTGTTTTTAAATTATGCTGATAACAATCATACACTAACAAATTTTGACTTCCGGCTGTTATTTTGCCCTTCGTTATGTTGATAAAAGACACATAGGGACAAACAAACAAAAATACACACAAACCAACCGCATAAAATGCTATTTTTTGGAGAAAAGGGACCTCTGAATGTGTAAATACAGCAAAAAAATTAATTTGGAAATTGACCTAAATATACTACTTTTTCTGCCATATAAATACATAGGTAAGTAAAAAGAAAAAAAAAACAGAGAGAGAGAGAGAGAGAGAGAAGTTAAATAAAATATTTTTTAATAACAATTCTCACATTTCTTTGGAGTTATACTATGAAACTTTAGCAACTGAATTTAGTAATGAAATCCTTATTTATAAACTCACTCTCAAGTTTGTTCCGAAATGTTAGTATTTACTCTAAATTGAAATATGCACCAAATGCATTATGTAATTACTATTGTGCTTAATAACGTTACCGTCCTGTACTCTATATATTAATAGGCTAGCATGAAATTTGTGGTAAACTTTAAACATATTAATTATGGGAGTAGAGGGTTGAAAATGTTATAATTCGAAAGATATGATTAACCAGATTTGTACAATACAAAAATTATTTTCTTACTTTGTCAAGAAGGTGTTTAAAAATACTTTTATTTCTTATACATTTTACCATATTTTATTATAGATATAGCAATTTAAATAGATCTATCATCCCCATATTATCATGCAAAGATTTTTGATGCCGAAAAAATTTTTGGCATCAGCCATTAACCGGTAACGGCAATTGTAAGATTATAATAGAATAGAATGTTGATGAAATTTTAAAATGCGGATGTATTGCGTGGCTTTCAGCTGCACTAATAAATTAATGTAAGGAAAGGTAATAGGTTTTCATAAGTAAGTTATATTTGACTAATTTATAAACAATATAAGGTTTATAAATAGTTGCTTTGTTATTATTATGAAATAATTACTGTTTAGATTTTTAGTGGAATACTTTTTTTAAAGTTTGATATTTTGTAAGATGTTATATTAGTAAGTAATATGGAATTTTCAAAAAAAAAAAAAATAATAATAATAATATAGTTAGCAGCGGCTGAGGTAAAGAACTTTAGTTTTAGTATATAAAAAGAGTTTATCTTGAAATATTAACTAAATTAATAGATATAGTGGCAAAAAAAAAAAAAAAAAAAAAAAAAGTAAGTAAGAAAAACGAATTTGAAACTGTACCCGGAGTTCTTCGTTCACCTTCAGTACATAAATTATTCATATATTTTTCTTGCTAAATTATATGTATGCTAAATTGTATGCTAAATTATTATGTATTCACATATAGAAAGACGGTGATTAACCAGTAAAAATGGCCGTCTTTCTCGGAGTAAAAAGGAATCACTTTTTCTCCCTCGATGATCAATCTAGGTCTTATTACTATATCTATGTTTTTTACACGTATTCTTTTATATTAAACTAGCAGTAATACCCGGTGTTGCCCGGGTTGATCTATAGATACTGAATTGTGTATGCATGCTCTCAAGTTATTTAAAAAAAAATCTTCATTACTGAATGGTACCCATAGAGATGTTTAAAAAGACGAAAGTATTGATAATGATGGTTTCCCCAAAAGAAGAATTGGCTCAGATTTCCGAATCTTAGATGTACAGGTTTCCAACGAACTTAAACGTTTCTTAAATATTAGGACTTGAGCCTAAGAATAAAAACAATGTTAGGAGGTACTGTACTCCGCTCATTACCTCTTTAAAGGCAGGTGTCCCCCCCCCCCCGAGCACCAAGGTTGTCATTTTTTTTAACTGCAAAAATGCTGCAGGCTTGTAAAAAAAATATATATATATATATACTTTAAATAATAAAAAAAAGCAAAAAAGATTAATCAAAGTTGCATGTAATGAAAATAATGAAAATTCCATGTAATGTTGTAGGATTGAAAAAAAAAGGAAATGTCTGTCATCCGAAGACTTAAATTGTATATGTGGCATATTTTGAACTGAAAAAATGCTACAGGCTCATTAAAAAAATAGTGCTTAATAATTAAAAACCTCAAATAATAATAAAAAAAATATATATATAAATCTGGCAACCATGATTTTCGGAGGTATATTTCCTGTGTTAATCAAAAAAAAAAAAAAAAAGTGAAATATAAACAGTTTGTAAACAGACACTAAGAGGGATTTGGTTTTTAATTGTCCAAGGCCAAAAACCAGATAAAAAGCAATAAAACACTTCCTGATTTTCAAAATACAAATTTTGCGAGTTTAGATTCAGAATACACATTTGAAAGTTCCATGTAAATTTCAACGTAAATACTGTCGTCATGAAGGAAAATGAGTCTAAAGTACTTCTTTATATACAACATTGGTTGTTTTCCCAGAAAGACAATAAACGAAAAGTTTGTTTGCTGCTCCTACTCTTGAACATCCTACATACAATTGACCATGAGCAAAACAATCCTCCTGTAATTGTAGGCCAACAACTTGCAATGTCTGTCCCTGCGATTTGTTTATAGACATTGCAAAACTTAATCTCACTGGAAATTGTAAACGCTTAAACTGAAGTGGCAGATCTGAAGTTATTAAAGGTATTCTAGGAATAAATATAATTTCCCCTTTGCCACAACCAGTTTGAACTTGTGCTTGCATGACATGAAGATGTAAAGCCGTTATTATTAATCTTGTACCATTACAGAGCTTTGGTTGATCTAAATTTCGTAAAAGTATTATAGGAGCACCAACTTTTAATCGTAGCGTATGAGGAGGCAGTCCTGGAATATCTAAAGAATTGAGGAACTCCGTAGGGTAGTTGACAACTTCATTTTCATCCATGACTGTATCAACAGAATTGTATATTGTAGGATCACCTAGAATCTTTTGCAAAAGCTGTTCGTTGATGGAATGAACTGTAACATTCTTTGGTGCCAATATCGCTCTTTCACACAACCAGGATACGTCTTTGTAGTGGTGTATAAAATTTGGAAATATCTTTTCTGTTAATTCAGAAACACTTTTAACTACTGTGCTAATAGAAGACATACTAATCTTGTTCTGAGAATCGACAGGTGTTTTTCTTTCTCCAAGTTGTAGTAAATTGATCACCATAAATTCTTGCTCGCATGTTAATTGTAAGTTTGAAGACTGTAACATGTTTCCACAAAGAGGAGGATTTAAGGCATTCTCTAATTTCATCAGCTTTAGTGCCCTTAGGAATGACTGGGAGAGTCTGACGAAAATCTCCCGATAAGACAACAGTTAAACCACCCATCAATTGATTGTTGTTTCTGAAATCATGTAGAGTTTTGTTCAATGCTTCTAATGCTCTTTTATGGGCCATTGTACATTCATCCCAGACTATAAGTTGACATCTGTTAAAAACCTCTCCCATGCCAGAATTTTTTGTTATTTTACAAACAGCTTCATCATTTGTAGCTAAATCTAAAGGAAGTTTAAATGTTGAATGAGCTGTTCGACCTCCAGGCAACAATGTAGCAGCTATGCTGGAAGAGGCAACTGCTACAGCAATTTTATTTTGATTTCGCACATTGGCCAATAATAAGTTTGTCACAAAAGTTTTTCCTGTTCCACCTGGAGCATCTAAAAAGTAAATGCCTCCAATCTGATCTGAGATACTGTTCACTATCATTGAGTAAGCATTTCTCTGATCTGGGAGTAACTTGGGCTCATTTTCATTTATATATCGAGATAAGGAGCTGATATCATAGGAAGTTTCTCTTATAATTTCTGTAGGTACATTGGTAACTTGTGTTCTATTTGTCTGTGATAGACCAAACGAAGTTAACTGTGGGCCATCCATCTATTGTATCTTCTATTTCAATTAAAGCTCTGTTGTACATTTCATCTGTGTAAACTACTTGAAAAGTAGGGTTTGCAAGTTCCGCTTGGTGCTTAAAATCTTCTGCCAAATCACCTTTGTATTTTCTCCGAAGGGCTTCCTACATCACAGGTTTTCAATAGAATAGAAAATAAATGTCTTAAGGGCTTTGGCGATTGGCATATGGCTGCTTCTCTTAATGTAGCATCCCACTGGTTATCATTTTCAAGCAATCCACGTCTGTTGCAAGCTTCTTTAAATGTTTGACAAATAATGCTATCAACTGTTCTAAGATCTTCAAAATTTTTAGGGCCTTGAACTTGGTGGAGCAACAGTCTTAAAAAAAACATTCATGCTGGCTTGGATGAATAGTAAAAACTCTACTCAAAGCATTGTCGAATTTAACATCTGGATAACCTTCAACTGGATTTTATCTTTTTCTTCTACTCCATTTTTTATTGTTCCATGTGTAATAAAATGGCAATTGGTGATAGAGTAAAGTTTGAGCAAACATATCCTCTTGGCATAATTTAAAGAAAGCAGTGAGAGTGGTTTCTCTAGGAGCCACAGCTTGTTGCGTAGCTGTTTCATTAGTAAAGTAAACTCTTTGTCCATTTTTTAAATGGACTGCTAATTGCTGGACTGCGGGATACCTTTCATGAATAGGGAAAGAAAAAATTCTCCAGAAGGCTTCATTGCTGCTTATGTAACGACCTTGTTGAAAAGTAGTAACTTTATCATACACAGTGTCTTGTAGAGCGAACATAGCTGCATCAGAATTCTTGTTAACATACTTGCATACATATTTGATGGACTTAACGGAATTACAAAATTCGACATTAATGTGAGCATTAAACATTTTAGTCAAGAGAGGGCAGTATGGAACTATCCATCTGTTATCAATTTCATGGTGTTCAATTTGGGTTGTAAAGCCTCCATCCTCGGGTTTTCTTCTACGATATGAGGGATACCCATCTTCTAAAGTTTAAGTATCTGTTAAAAATGGTTTTGGGTAGCGTTTTTTACATACGTTGTCTTTCATGCAGGGTGAATTGATATTTAGAGATCCACATGGTCCATGTACCATTTGAGTTTTAACAATTTCAAATTCATTCTTGTTTACGTTAGGGTCTGGAAGTTCAGCTGAGATAACCGAATCTATGTCATTTGCCAGAATTTTATTAGTTAGCCAAAGAAAAATATGAGCATGAGGCAATCCCCTCTTTTGCCATTCAATTGTGTACACGTGGCATCTTACTGGTCCAAATATTTTTAATTTTATGATGAAATCCATCATTTTCAATAATTTAAATCGAAACACCCAAGCTGTAAGATCATGTCTGTGAATGTAGGTTTGTCCAGGTAGTAATTCATCCTTCATTTCTTTCCATTTAGCATTGCATGTGAGCATAATGAACAGGTCAGGTCGTCCAAAATTTCGAACGTACGTCATTGCATCCTGAGTCCTTTCATGCATGGAACATGGGCTTCCTCTGAAACTTGATGGTAGAATGCAAAGTTGGCCAATCTCTGTTCCAGCAAGATCATTATTTATGGCATCTCTTAAATGAACATATTGATCACATCATAATTCTTTCTGATGAGTTCTAATATAACGTAATCTTTCAGATTCTGTTTTAGCATACAAATCAACAGCAAATTGGTGGAAAAGATTTCTCGTCAACATTAAATAATTTGAAGAATTGCTACGAACCATAAATCTGTAATCATAGAAATCCATGCAAGAAACTTTTTTGTTGGAATGTACACCGGCTTGGGGTATATCAAAGTGATAACCATCTTCTCCATGTACAAACAGTAAAGGGTACTGCAAGGCATCATAAGATCGATGAGTTTCATCTATAAATTGCAAAGTATTGTCTCGAGATTTAAGTACAATGTCTCTTTTCCCATGTTCTTCACCAGCAATAATTACAGCCACTTCATTACATTATGGCAGATTATATCGTCTAGCATGTTCTGCAGGTGGCCTCTTGTCAGCATCAATGATAATTTTGTGTTCAGCTGTGGGAATGTTTTCCAGAGCATATTTAAAACTTTGAATATAATGATTCGAAGCATGGAGCATCTCCTGAAGTTGCAGAATGAGTTAAAATTTTGTTACTGGGTTTGTGGTACACCTGCTTTGTGCTTGTTGTTGCAAATCGGAAATGAAGTACAAATGAAGATATTTTGCATGTCCATTTAATGTGGGTTGCAGTGAACCTAATCTATGATAAATCTGACCTTGAACTTTAAAAGTAGACATGAAACCTCGTTTAGTAATTATGTTTGCTCCGAAAGAGGTCATTGCAAAAGCAGAATTGTAAGCTTGTATATTTTGTAGGAAATGTTTTGAATCAGATGTACTGCCTGTGAGTAATGTTATCAAAGACTCGGGAGGTTCTTGAATTGAAGGCAATACAACTTTTCCATTACTACAACACATTCCTGGTGATTCTCTAGGCCACTTTTTAGCACCACAACTGTCATAAATTTTTGGCATTGATCCAATGCTTACCTGATACTGAGATGCATATTCAAAATCTGGATTGTAGTTAAAAGCACATAAACTCCACTGGTTAGTAGTCATGGCACCTGATCTTCCATCAGCGTGTCTTACAGCATCTTCTTGAAGCCTTCGATTGTGTTCTTCTTCTGTTTCCAATGATCTGCGTGCGGCTTCACTTTCAGCATTTTCTTGAAGCCTTCGATTGCGTTCTTCTTCTGTTTCCAATGATCTGCGTGCGGCTTCTCTTTCAGCATTTTCTTGAAGCCTTCGATTTCGTTGTTCTTCTGTTTCCGACGATCTTCCAGCAGCGTGTCTTACAGCATCCTCTTGAAGCCTTCGATTGCCTTCTTCTTCTGTTTCACGTGTTCTCTGTGCATGCTTTCTTTACGCATCCGAAGATTTTAGTACGTTTCTTCGGTGGCATTATGACTTATTTCATGTGTATTTTGTATTAACCGCACAACACAACGAAATTATGTACCCTACGAAATCGATAAAACGATACCCATTACTTATATTCACAACAGATGTAAGTACATTTGTGAAAGATAAGGATATAAATAAGAACGTAACCAAATTTTAGTAGAAACCGTATTGGATATAAATAAGAACGTAACCAAATTTCAGTAGAAACAGTATTTCTTGATCGATGTTTAACAACACAGTTCGTATACTTTCACAAAAACGAAAGTTTTATATACAAAAGACAATAGAAGTAATATTGAAAAAAGGGTACCAAAATGTCAATAGAAACCGTATTTTTTTAAGTATGTTTAGGAACACATTTCATATACTTGCGCAAAAAGGAAAGTTTTATATACAATAGAATTAAAATTAAAAAGAGGGTAATAATTATATATAAAAAGAAAAAGATAAAAAAAGCAATTTGTAAAAAAGAGCGTAACCAAATTTCAGTAGAAACGGTATTTTTTGATCGATGTTTAAGAACACAGTTCGTATACTTTCCCAAAAACGAAAGTTTTGTATACAAAAGACAATAGAAGTAATATTGAAAAAAGGGTACCAAAATTTCAATAGAAACCGTATTTTTTTAACTATGTTTAGGAACACATTTCATATACTTGCGCAAAAAGGAAAGTTTTATATACAAAAGAATTAAAATTAAAAAGAGGGTATGATAATTATATATAAAAAGATAAAGATAAAAAAAGCAGTTTGTAAAAAAGAACGTAACCAAATTTCAGTAGAAACGGTATTTTTTGATCGATGTTTAAGAACACAGTTCGTATACTTTCGCATAAACGAAAGTTTTATATGCAATAGAATTAAAATTAAAAAGAGGGTAATCTATATAGTTATATAAAAAGAAAAAGATTAAAAAAGCAGTTTGTAAAAAAACAATTAATAGATTGAAATAACTTAGCTTCAAAGTTCTCTAGAAGTCATGTACGATCAACTTCCAAGCGATAAACATGCCAAGTATGTTGCCAATTTGTAAATAGCAAGTTTGTGAAAACATATGAACGAATCACAAAACATATAAACGATTCAAAAGACATTTACTCCGTAGAAGAAAATACGGATACGTCATTTTTCTCCCTAGACTTCGTAACGTTCGTCTTTTTCTCCCTAGATGGCGTGAGTTGTCCGTGAACACGATGTCAGAATTTATTTAATGTTGAAATGAAAAATGAATTTTTAACCGTATCTTACGAAGTGTTTAAAATATTTTTGCAAAGTTAATATTTTTAGAATCGTCATAGCCTGAGGATTAAAATGGTATATTCTTTTTAAAAAATTATCAATATTCGACGGAGTTATTTTATGTTGAAATGAAAAATGAATTTTTAACCGTATCTTACGAAGTTTTTAAAATATTTTTTCAAAGTTAATATTTTTAAAATTGTCATAACCCGAGGATTAAAATAGTATGTTCATTTTTAAATTTGGTCAATATGCGACTTTTTAGCGCAGTGTTTGTGCAAATTTGTGTGTCTTACAAACTATGGAATTTTAATTACTAAATCTGAAAATAATGCATTGAAACTTACATTTTTAGAATTAGTATACCCTGAGCTTCAAGAAAGTAGTTTTTTTTTTTTTAAATGAAGCGGATGCGAGAATAGATATATACACGAAATTTCCCCGTATTTCTGCTTCCAAGGCCGCGGATCAAGGTGCCGAATTTGGTTCCGACCCTTCTTCTCGCCCCTCCTAATAACTTTACACTTTCGAAAATATCCCCATTCGATTTGCAGGCCTCTAAAACCTATCTGTACCAATTTTGAATGGCCTAACTGTATTTCTATTTGTTTTTGTCCATAGCCCCCACTTACCGCCCCACCCCCTTACCGCCCCTCCTAATAATTTTACAAATTCGAAAATATCCGCAATCGATTTGTAAGTATCGAAAACCTCTATATACCAATTTTGAACGATCTAACTGTATTTTTATTTTTTTGCCCCCCCCCCTCTCCCCTCCTCTCTTCTCGCCCCTCCTAATAACTTTACACTTTCGAAAATATTCCCATTCGACTTCCAGGCCTTTAAAACTTGTCTGTACCAATTTTGAACGGCCTAACTGTATTTCTATTTGATTTTGCCCATAGCCCCCCTTTACCGCCTCACCCTCCTTCTCGCCATTCCTCATAATTTTACAAATGCGAAAATATCCGCAATTGATTTGTAAGTAACGAAAACCTCTATAAACCAATTTTGAACGATCTAACTCTATATTTATTTTTTGCCCCCCCCCCTCCCCCTTCTCGCCCCTCCTAATAACTTTACACTTTCGAAAATATCCCCATTCGACTTACAGGCCTTCAAAAACCTATCTGTACCAATTATGAACGACCTAATTGTATTTCTATTTGTTTTTGCCCATAGCCCCCCTTTACCGCCCCGCCCTCCTTCTCGCCCCTCCTAATAATTTTACAAATTCGAAAATATCCGCAATCGATTTGTAAGTATCTAAAACCTCTATGTACCAATTTTGAACGATCTGACACTTTTTTTTATTTTTTTGCCCCCCCCTCCCCTCCAGCCTTCTTGCTTCTCCTAATAACTTTACACTTTCGAAAATATCCCCATTCGAATTGCAGGCCTTTAAAACCTATCTGTACCAATTTTGAACGGCCTAACTGTATTTCAATTTCTTTTTGCTCCATAACCCACCCCCCCCCCCTTGCTGCCCCACCTGGGGGCTGAATTTCTAAAATTCCAGAAATTCGTTTTTAGCTATATTTTAGAGCAAAATTTCACGTATATCTATTTTTTTTGGTTGAGATATATAGGATTATGTGAAATCACGTTTTACGCATGTGAAATCACGTTTTGCCTCCACCCCCGCCCCCCTTGGGGACCGAATTTCAAAAATTCCTGAAACCGATTTTTAGACGTTTGTATTAGCTAACTGTTTAAGCAAAAATTCTACAGATATCTGTTTTTTTGTTTGAGATATGAAGGATTTTGTGAAATTACGTTTTGCCCCCCCCCCCCCGTTGGGGGGTGAATTTTGTAAAATCGCTTGCGGCGTTGTCTCTCTCGGGTCGTAAACATTAACCGTGCCAAATGTGGTCCCGCTCGGTGAAACGACCTAGGATTCTATAGCGGACAGACACACACACGCACGCAGACTCTGCTCTTTTATATATATAGAAAATACCTAAAGTAGAAAGTTGCTGTGTGTGTGTGTGTGAATATGGCAATTTTTTAAAACTCAAATAAAACCATAGATATAGTAATTTATATTGATCTGTCATCACCATGTTATCGAGCAAAGACAAAATTTCTTGCCATCAGCCATTAGTCGGTTTTAAAACTGTTGAAACTCGGCAATTGTAATGCTGATGAATTTTCAAAATTCCGATGTATTGCATGGCTTTTAATTGTACTAATAAATATATGAAAGGAAATGGAATAAGTTTACCTAAAAAAGTTATATTTAACTAATTTATGCAAAATATAACTTTTATAATCACTTGCTTTGTTATTATTATGAAATAATTACCGTCTTCATATTTAATGGAACATATATATTAAATATTTTATATTAGTAAGTAATATGGAATATTTTAAAATTATTTTTAATATATTTATAGCGGCGCTGGTAAAGCTCGCCAGTTTTAATATATAAGAAAAGTTTAACTTAAAAATAAAAGAATAATAAAGTTAAATATTTTTGATTATTTTATTAAGAATAGAAAAAAGAAAGAAAGAAAGAAAAATGAGTATCTGCAGTTTTTCATTTACTTTTAGTAAATACATAAATTAGTATTCATAAATTTTATTTGCCAAATTATCCGTGTGTATTCACTCGGAGATAAACGACCATTAGACGGAAAAATGGCTGTCTTTCTCCGAGTGAAATGGAATCACTTTTTTCCCCTCGATGATCAATCTATGTCTTATTTATATAGCTATGAATAAAACCATAGACATTTTGTATAGAAAAAGCATCACTATAATCTCGACTACAAATTATTTTTTCTAAGAGAAAACAGCTATTAGAATGGTAGAAATTTGAGTGAATGAGTGTTAGATCGAAAGTTTATACTGTTGAAGTTGTACCCAAATTAAAAATGAATTTGATTTATGGAAGTTCTAATTTTTTTTTTTTTTCTAATTTATTTAAGATCTAACATTTTTTTTTTTTTTTCTTTCTTTCTTTCTTTTCTTTTTTTTGGGGGGATTTATGTCAGCTATAATTTAAACACATATTTTTAAACTAAAACATAATGCATTCCAATTAACGTAAATTGACTTCTTATTAATATATATATACTAGATATGTATGGATTTATTACTACATTTTTTAGATATACAATAAGAAAGTATAAGTTATGTAAAAACATTTGATTTCCAGTGTTCGATGTATTTACACGTCTTGAGATTTCCTTTCATTTCAAATAACTGAAATTGGATACATTTTATTTGTTTATTTAATTATTTATTATTCTTTTAAGTGGATTTATTACTAGCTTCTGCTCGTATAAGAAGCAAGTAGACGATACGTTAAAAATTTCGAATTCCGGTTTTTCATGAATTATACACGTTTTGAGATTTCCTTGCATTTCAATTAACTGAAATGGACTACTTATTTATTTTTTTTTTTTAAAGATATTATTATTCTATCCTCTGCATATATAAAAAGAAAGTAGAAGATACGGAAAAAATCGATTTCCGGTTTTCGATGAGGATACACGTTTTGGTATTTTTTTTGCATTTCATTTAACTAAAATTGACTATTTATTTAAAAAAAAAATAATGGTTTTGTTATTCTATCCCCTGTATATGTAAGAAGAAAGTATAGGATTCAGAAAACTTTTAGATTTTCGGTTTAAGATGAAGTTACACGTTTTGAGTTTCTCCGAACTCGATTCGGCCATTTTTAGAAAATATCTGCTTTTTGAGTTCAAACGCTGTACTTCATGAAGCAATGGAATTAATTTAACCGAATTTGATATTTGGTTGAAACTTGGTTTGAGTTAGGTTTTCCGCATCAGTTTCTGAACATAAAATAAAAATTATTTAATTATAAATGTGTAAAATCATTTTGCTAAATAATGTAAATTTTAGACGAAGGCCAAAAAGGGGGGCTCACTGTTAAAAATAGGAAATATCCAATCGGCAATGTGTTGATAACCTGTAATATTTTCAAAAATTACTATGATTTAATAAATAATATTAAACAAGGTCTTTTAATTAAATTTAAATATAAAATGTACACTAAAATCTTTCAAGTAATTTGTGTTTTCAATATCGCAGAGTTTAAATATATATATCAAAAACAATTATATGAAGATACAGAGAATTTTGCGTTTTATTACAAAATGTCTTTGTAAATAAAAAAAAAAGAATTTTATTTCTAATAATTACAACATATTGATTTTTTTTTTCATCATATAACTGACTTTAAGTATCTGTCACAGGGTTTCATTGAACAGATATAGAAAAGTCGAATATAAAATTTAAATGTATTCTATTTAATGCATTGCCAGCAAATGCATGCGATTGTTTCAAATGTAGACAATATCAATGCCTAGAGACATTTTAGAATATGTTATTTATTTTCTATTTTGACTTTCTGTGATTACAGATGTTTCGTAAATAGAGTAAGAGTAAATACGCAGAGGGGATCTACTTCAATTGCTTCAGGGAAAAGAAAGAATAATTCATTTCAAGATTAAAACGAAGCAACATTCTTTAAATGATTTTCTTCGCACAGGGATTTTCTATTGTAACGTCTTAATGATAAAACGCGGAAGTATGAACATTTTATAAAAGTGGAAGTGAAAAGCTTTCAATAGAAAAACGTTACAGCTGTTTCTGTTTTCTTATTTGTTGGCACACTTTATCATTATAAAATAAATAAACAATAATAATAAATTTATTTATTTTCAAGAGCAAACAATGTTCTCAATTCATTTTAATGACATACTGAGAAATGATTCTGTAACTGACATCTAAAAATTAAATTGTGTCTCTAGGAAATAAAAAACGTTTCCATTTCATCCTTATAAATTGTAGTTTCCTTTGCTATTGAATTCTAAAAATCCCTATTAGAATTCTAGATCGTTTTTCGATAGTATCGTGGGGTCAGAATTATTTAAAATTCTCGGCAAATAAATGCGAACTTTAAAGGCGATTTTAGTAACTATGATCTTGGTTTCCCTTTCTAGGAAATCAAGCGATAATTTTTCGCGGTCCAAAGGATTCGTAATCTCCATAATATTCATATAATACTGTTCCACCATCTAGAAAAGTCTAGACTAAAGTGACCATATTTTTTTCATTGAATTTGGGGACAAAGATGGCGTTGTCCTCTAATTTCGAGGATAAAAATTAAATAATTAAACAAATCACCTTAAATTGTAAAATTTTAGTAATTTTTATGTAGAAAGCACCTAAAATAACTTATTTCAGCTTATTTATTATACATATAATAAATTATTACAATAAAATATTAATAACTTTATAACCGGTGTCCCCAAATGTGTTGCAATTTTTTGGAAGGTAGTTTTCGAGGGCTGTCCTCGAGATTCGTGGACATATGGTCAGCCTAGTCTAGACTAGAAATTCACGATCATTTCGTCTATCCAGGTTATTTGTTTACCTTAAATACATAGCTCGTATATGCGCAAATCTATATTTCTAATTTAGGGTTTAAAAAAATAACTACTTCAACTGACATATTTTTTTCCTATTTGAAGAATATATATATATATCTTTATATATATATTTCTTTTGTGCGTGTGTATGTCACTGAACTCCTCCTAAACGGCTGGACTGAGTTTAATGAAATTTTTTGTGTGTCTTCAGATGGATTCGAGAATGGTTTAGATTTACAAATGAAAGTTGTAACTTAATTAGTTCTTTTTTAATTAATTTTTAACCAACTCTTTCAACAACTTTTCCACCTAGATGGCGTGAGTTGTCGTAAACACGATGTCAGAATTTATTTAATGTTGAAATGAAAAATGAATTTTTAACCGTATCTTACGAAGTGTTTAAAATATTTTTTCAAAGTTAATATTTTAGGATCGTAAACACGATGTCAGAATTTATTTAATGTTGAAATGAAAAATGAATTTTTAACCGTAAGTGTTTAAAATATTTTTTCAACGTTAATATTGTTAAAATGTTAAAATTAGTTAAAATGGTATATTCTTTTAAAAAATTCGTCAATATCCGACGGAGTTATTTTATGTTAAAATGAAAAATGAATTTTTAGGCCATTATCATTTGTGCAGATGGAAAATGTACTAAAAGTTTTCCGAAAAATTTCACGATCACAAATGTTGACGGATATCCAATATATCGTCGAAGAAATCTCGATAATGGCAGACAATCTTATCATCTATGGCGGTCATCTATGTCAACAACATAGATATTGACATTGATAACCATTGGGTGGTCCCATATTCGCCTCTGCTGAGCAAAACATTCAATGCTCATATTAATAGCAAGAAATTCAAACTTATTCACACACCATAAATTTTAAATCAGCACAACCGGTTTCGAAAGGACGTAGCCTTTCTTCATCAGGTGAAAACACGTGCAACTGCCTTGGAGGCAAAAGCAAGACTGAAAGCAGGACAAAATCCAGAGTGGGAGGAGCAACACAAACAACCAATAGGAAGCAACATGCAGGACTGGGCCAATCAGAGAGGAACACACGTACACACACACCACAAAATGAGGAGGGAGGAAAGGAGTAAACAATTATTATTATTTTTTTCAATAATATTAAACTAATAAGTAAATTTAATAAAATTTATCCATTAATTATTATTATTTTTATTTAAATTAGAATTATTTTATTATAACTAATATGAAGTTATAAACATAATGAAGGAAATTATTTAATTGAATTAAACAAATTTTTCCAGGCTGTAGACAGCAAAGTGGAATCAGATTTTTCATTGACAATTTTATCACGATTCCTTCCCATGCTATTTCTATGGGGTTTTTTTAGCCTTTTTTCCCCTCTTTTTCTACATTCTAAAGTGGCGGTGGTTAAATAGCTAAATTTTCTAAAAAATCCAGTTCGGAAACGTGTTTGGCATGAAAGATAATTTTGGCACTCTTAAAATTAAAACTATGATCAAATTCAAAACTGTGCTTCGCAATAGAAGATTTAGAAATTTCTTGATTAACAACATACCGAGAATGTTCACGTAAACGACATTCAAGATTTCTTTTAGTTTGACCAATATAAGATAAATCACAGTTATTACAAGATACATTATAGATACCCCATTTTTGAAGCTCAGGAACAGGGGATTTGGTTGAAGGGAATTGGAATTTATAAAATTTATGGTGTGTGAAGAAGTTTGAATTTCTTGCTATTGTCTGTACGCCAGTTTTTTTAATTTATTTTTGGTGCTCATATTAATGTTCAGTTCTGCAGTTCAGAGAAGAGCATCAAATACATTTGCAAGTATGTGAATAAAGGCAGTGATATGGCTGTATTTCGAGTAGAAAATACCAATGTGAATGCTCCTCCGGCGAATAACATCAACGAAATAACACTTTACCAAATTGGCCGGTACGTCAGCTACAATGAAGCTGTTTGGCGTATCTTTGGTTTCCCAATTCATGAACGGGATCCAGCGGTTCTTCATTTAGCCGTCCATCTTCAAAATGGCCAGCGCGTATATTTCATGAGCGAGACAGCGATTGATCGTGCTATAAATCCACCAAAAACTACACTCACCGAATTTTTTGAATTGTATAATCGTGCGGATGCTTTTGGTGCTTTTGCACGGACATTACTCTATTCAGAAGTACCACGCTATTTCACATGGGCTCCAACAAAAAAATGGATGCCCCGCAAGCAAGGCACGCCGATTGATGCATGTCCCGGTTTATTCAAATCAAACACCTTGGGACGAGTATTTACAGTCAGTCCAAGGCAGACTGAGTGCTTTTATCTTCGTTTGTTATTGGTTAATGTCATCGGCCCTTTGTCATTTCAAGATTTACGTAAAGTGAATGGACAGCAGTATCCAACGTATAAAGATGCATGCCTTGCACTCGGCTTGCTGGAAGACTACAACCAGTGGGAGTGTATGCTTGCTGAAGTAGGACTGAACTGTACAGCAAAACAAATTCGTCTACTATTCGCTATAGTGTTGACTACATGTTTCCCGGCCCGAGCAGAGACATTATGGGATAATCACAAAGATTCAATGACTGATGATATATTGCATCAACATCGTTCACGGTGCAACGATCTAACGATAGTATTCAGCGACGCTATGTACAATGAAGCATTGATTGCTATTGAAGATCTTTGCATTATCATTGCCAACTTACCACTCAGTCATTTCGGTATGCATTCAACAAATCGAAATGCATCTGATTTATTAAGCACTGAATTGAATCGTGAACTACAATACAATACTGTAGAAATGGCAGCGATTGTTGCTCGCAATGTCCCACTAATGAATGAAGAATAAAGAACCATTTACGACCGCATCATGCTCGCAGTTTTGGCAGGACAAGATGGATTCTTTTTTTTTGGGGGGTGCACCAGGTGGAACTGGCAAAACATTCCTTATTTCGCTAATTCTCGCCGAAATACGATCAAATAATGGCATCGCATTGGCTGTTGCATCGTCTGGCATTGCGGCAACTTTATTGGATGGAGGCAGAACAGCTCATTCATTATTTAAACTGCCACTAAATATTCAAAATAACCCAGACGCAGTGTGCAACATAAAAAAACAATCATCCATGGCCACAGTGCTGAAATAGTGTAAAATTCTTATCTGGGATGAATGCACTATGGCACACAAACATTCGATTGAGGCGTCGAACAGGACATTGAAAGATATAAAAGACAACGACAAACTATTTGGCTGCATTCTGTTACTCTTTTCAGGTGATTTCAGACAAGCACTTTCCGTTATTCCGCGTTCAACATACGCTGATGAGATCAACGCCTGCTTAAAGTCATCGTCATTGTGTCGTAATGTTGAAAAAGTACAACTGAAAGTAAATTTGTGCGTTCAAAAGCTTCAAGATCCATCCGCTGAAACATTCTCAGAACAATTGTTAGATATCGGCGATGGAAAAGGTACTACAGATGAAACTGGATGCATAAAATTACCGACCGATTTCTGCACAATCATTGATTCTCAAGATGCTCTTATTGACCAGATATTTCCCGATGTACACAGACGATACACAAATCATGAGTGGCTGGCAGAAAGAGCAATTTTAGCAGCAAAAAATGTGGACGTCAACGAATTGAATCTCAAGATACAACATTTGTTACCAGGAGACTTGGTGTCATACAAATCTAATTATACAGTTTGCGATGCCACCGAAGTTGTAAATTATCCAACAGTATTTTTAAACTCTCTGGATTTACCAGGCATGCCACCGCATAATTTACAACTGAAGGTTGGATCTCAGGTTATTTTGCTTCGTAATTTGAACCCACTACGGTTGTGCAACGGCACGCGATTAGTCATAAAAAAATTAATGAAAAATGTTATCGAAGCCATCATTTTAAATGACAAATTCCGAGGTGAAAATATATTACTACTGCGAATTCCTATTATACCCACAGATGTGCCAATTCAATTTAAACGCCCTCAATTTCCAATTAGATTGGCATTTGCAATGACTGTCAATAAGTCTCAGGGCCAAACGATGTCTGTCTGTGGCTTAGATTTGAGCACATCATGTTTTTCACACGGACAATTATACGTGGCCCTCGAGTGGGCAAACCATCCAGTTTGTTTGTATTGGCGAAAGATGGGATAACAAAAAATATTGTACACTCTGTTGCATTAAGGGATTGATATTGTTTTTTAGTAATATTGTTATAAGTAGCGATATGTATATAATTTTAAAGAATCAATTTTAATAAATTAAAAAAATAAATGATTGGTGTTTTGTTATTTTTATATTCTTTCACCGTTCACAGCGCTCCATACATCTTCCACTTATATACCACATCCTTACACACTTACAGTAAGTTAGTTATTTTTTTCTAGCAAAATATTCTCTAGAAATAATTTATATGACAAAACAACGTTTGTCGGGTCAGCTAGTATATATATATATATATAATAAATATTAAAAATTTTCAATTATTTCCTTTTAAGATTATTATTAGTTTAAACAATAACTATGATTAATCCATACACGTATTCGATATTTTAATATTTTTCAATTAAAACTTTAATTTACAAAAAGAAATATTTTAGAAAAAGAAAAAACGAGCTTTATTAATATTTTCTTTTCTTTCTTTATATACATATTTTTTTTTAATAATACTACAATTAATGTTAAGTAAATAAAATTATAGTATCACAATTTTAACTAGGGGAAGCTTGCTGGAATATAATTTCATATTATTATTTACACTTTATAATTGTTATTAAAAAAAAGTGGGAAAAAGATTGTTACTTCCTAATACTAAAAAGAACAGCTTAAACTAACGATTAATATTATTCCTTTTATTCCTATTGAAAAATATTACGCATTCACTGTGTTATTTATGTAAAACACTGGAAAATAATTTTGCGAAATAATTTATTCCATAAAGATTCTAACACTTTAAAAAAAAAAATAATATTAATATATTTTAACGTGATATATATACATATATATACTTTTTTTTATAATATTCACCTGAGAGCATTTATTTTAATCACTTCATCAAAAGAAAAAAAAAATGTGTAAATAAATATACCTTATAAAAAAAAAGTATAAAATAATTAAGAAAAAATTAAAATGCCTAGCTATTTATAAAACTAATTTGAATCTTTTGCATTCCTATTTCATATTTTCGTAAATTATTGAAAATTACCTTAAATGACCCCATTACAAATTTAGACACATTTGGCAAACTCTATTCAACTATTATTCCTTTAGGCATTGAATCATTAGAGAATATATCTATTTAACTCTTGCCGTAAAGAAATAGTAACTTAATCTATTTTTATAATGACTGCAATGTATTTGAAAGGAATAATTTTTATTTCATTAACTGTTTCGTTGTAGATTTTTTTGGCAGGCAAATAAATTTGCATTGATGATTAAATGAATAATTTCGGTTATATTAAAGATGAACTTAAGATCTTTCTTCCATGCTTTATTATTTATTCTAAGATTTGAAAATGGACAAACATAAATTTACATGGGAATAGAAAAGAATCCTAAATAAAGACTTTGATAAAATCAATAGAAAGATTTGATTTGAAATAAATTAGCTTTTAACTAACGTACTTCATTTACAATTCATTTCCCTTGAAAAATTCTTGTTCACATGATCCGATTTGCATGTTTTAAATTCTAAGTGAAAAAAAAAAAAAAAAAAAAAAAAAAAAATCAACAAATGGTCACTGTGTATGCGGTTAAATGTGTATGTGTGGGGAATTTTCTTAATATTTTCCGAAATTAATAAAGATAGAAAAACAAAACGACGGAATTGAGACAGGTCTAGTGTACAGATGATGTTTCCGAAATTTTGGTGAAAATAGGAAAACCGCAAGTGGAGCATTCGAAACCGGTAATGAGACTGTAAGTCCGTTTCTCAAAAACGGCTAGAAAGATTTTGTTCAAAGTTGCTAGATAAGTACAATATTAGATGTAATTTCGTACATATTAGTTGGTTTGTTCAAGAAAACTGATAGGCGTTCTATATTGATAAGCCAAATTCAGGAATAGAAAATTTCGTTCCTTAGAAAACAGATGTATGCATTTTTTTTAAACTAGTCGTATTAACTATGTATCTTTTCATATGTAACTGTTGTTTTTCGGTCAACAAAGGCAAGGTTGTTTGGCAAGATTTGGTAAAATTAGCTCTGACGATTTCCTTGAAAATTTCTTCATAAACGCCTTTTTGATATTCTTTCGCGTGTATTTGGCGGTTAGTACAGGAAAATTGACAGTCATTCTGATTAGGTAGGTCAGTTAAATATCTCGGAAATAGGTGCTTCAAAATCTGTTCTACCTACATATATGTATGCATTAAATCGTTATGTACGCTCTGTTTTATATATTTTTACACATGTATCAGTTTTATCTTACCGAAAAATTGTTAGGTGTCTATAATTCATATAATTCGTCTATAATTTATATAAATGCATATAATTCGTGCAATATTGAGTAATGGAAGTCGTGTGATTGTTACGCACACGATTTTTCTTTTTATTTATTTCTTCTTCTTCTTCTTCTTCTTATTTTTTTTTTTTTTTTTTTTGAAATAGAGATAGATAATTTATAATAAATAGTGATAGAAAAAGTACTCATAAACTATAAATATTCTTGATAAGTTTCAAACTATTCTCTCATGTGCATTATTATAATCAAACCCATTTTCATGTACTATCAGCAATTTTGTGGAGTGCGATTTTTAATTTTGTAGCTTTAGAATGTTTCTCAACATAGTATAATAGTTCTTTCGCACCAAGTAAAAAAAAAAAAAAAAAAAAAAAAAAAAAAAAATAATAATAATAATAATAATAATAAATAACAACCACACGATTCCTCATATCTACTATTACACATATTATACAATCTTATTATAGGTTACGTGATCAGAAGGCATAAAATTGATTTAACAAATCAGACACCTAACAATATTCCTACAAGAGAAAAATATTACATACACCGTGTAAGATGCGCCAAATCTTGCAAACCTGATTCACCGTAAAAAAGACGGCAACCCGGCTCTCAAAACTCACTCAGAGAGACGGAGTCGGGGTGTGAACTAGCATCTAGCCAGCGACGAGCAACTCGCACACTTTCCTGCAGATATCGCGCATGCGTCGTATGGCGGAGCTGAATTTTATTTATGTTTATTCCATGTGTTTATTTCCCATTTTTATCCAAGACCCTCTTTGGTAGTGCTGCCATCTGATGGTCAATATAACTATTTGAATTACTTTCCATGTTAAATCAAACAAAACTGAAAAATTTCAAACTTTAAGATTTCAACAGAAATTCTGGGAATCATTCTCATTAACGTTATAAAAGAGAATATATTTTCTAATTTTTATATCTCGTTGGATTTTCGTATAATTAATTTTTAAATTAAAAAAAAAAAAAAAAAGAATAACATTGTTTAGTTTGTGCAAACTTAAATTTCCCAAGTTCTATTAAGCATAGAGGGTTGTTTGAGACCTCATTTTAAAGAGAATTTCATGAGGTTTATTTTAATACGCAACTTACCTATGATTGCTAATATTTTAATTTTAAAACTTAAGTTGGCGATTTTTAAAAAACTTTCAAAAAAGATTTTTATTATATCATTAGCTACAAATCTTAAAATTTGTAGAGTGGAATAAAATGGATTATGGCAAAAATGCCATTATTTTTTAATAGTTACATTTACTATAACTCCTGATTTCACTGTTATCCTTTTTACTTCCTTATTCAAAGTATAAGGAAGTATTGTAATGGTATTATAATAGTTATAATATTATATATATATAAGAAACACCAGCTTTTTTTTTTTTTTAATGGAATGATCTTTGGATCACTCCATGTCAAATAAACTAATCATTCATCCTGACCATTTTAGATTTCAACAAAAATTACAATATTTATTCTCCTTAAAAATAAAAAATACAGTAAACTCCCGATTATCCGCGGTGAACGGGGAATAGACAACCGCGGATAATCCGCAAAATGGTCAAAAAGGGGATATAAATCAACACATAAAGCCTTTTGAGCAATACTGTTTAATTAAGAGTTAAGCATGGCCCACACATACAATTTAACATACTAATAAAAATTTCTACTTACATTTTGCTCTATTTAAAAAAAAAAAAAAAAAAAGAAATCGGTCAAGCATTTTTTTTTTTTTTTTTTTTTTTTTTTTTGTACTAAAACCCCTTATTTTAAATTTGAGATTGCAGTTTCTTTATCAGTATTTTGTCACAAAGTAATACATCGTCCTGTTCCTGGAGATATTTTATATGTCCATCTGCATGAGCTAGGGCTGCGTCGTGGCTCATCCTCTGCTGAGTTTTATCTCCTTCTTCCTCTTCTTCTTCACTATCTTCTGAAACTGGGTCTAATGCTGGGCCCACAATTTGTTCATCTGTAAGGTGTTCAATACCTGAATCATTGGCGTCACAATCAATCTACTCTTCAATGTTTCCTTCATTGACTTTTTCTCCTCCATGAACAGATTTAGCTAAATTTGCCCCATCATGAGCAGAAATTTCTTCCTCCTCTATAAACTCTACCAAAGTATTTTCGACATTTGGTAAATTTTTTCTCCAAGACCTTACCAATGTAGACTGCTTAACTGCCTCCCAAGCAGTGTGTATGCCATAAATGCTGTCAAGAATCGTGTAATATCTCCAAGAGCCTTGAAGGTCATTACTCTCTTCGATCATTTTTTTTTAATAAGTTTGTTCTGTATTTTTAAATTCCCTTTTAAATTCAAGCCCTTGAGGACCGCGGATAATCCGCAAAGCGGATAATCCGACCGCTGATAATCGGGAGTCTACTGTAGTTATAAAAACATTGCTATCCATATCTGTTTGAGGTTTCAGGTAATAAATTTTTTTAATCTTGAAAAATCTTTATATATATATATATAAATTTTATAAGGTCCACACCACTGAATAATTTTCAGTTTGAAAGTTGGTTGTCTAATTAACACTCCAATCATCATGATGCACAATCTATAGAAAACATGCAGCATTTAGAATATTAGCCATTGGGAAAATATATTGTATTATTTATATATTAAATTACACGCCAATTAAATAATTTTTATATTTCAAATTAGGAGATATTTTGTAACAGAATAAATATCTCATTTAAAACTTTTAACATGAATTTAACTGGAGCATTGAAAATCAACAAGGGCATTTTCTAAACATAGAATGTTTTCTGTCAAGCACACATATGGAGGAGAAAAGGGGAGGGGGTATTTTCTCATTTTTTTATGTTAGTAATGGCATTCATTAGTTTGTTTAGTACTCCTCCCTGGGAAAAATTAAAAAATGACAGCCAATATTTTCTGAAAAAAAAAAAAAAAAAATTTTAGAAGTAGATTTTTTAAAATTGCCATACTATTATTTAAGTGTGTGTGGGGGGGGGGGGGGGGGGATAAATTAGAATAGAAAAACTATATCTTATGCAATAAGTGAAAAAGTTTGCAGTAATAATAATAAGAATAATGGGAAGACAATTTATTTCAGACAAATTAATGTAAGGTAAAAATTGTACAACTGAAAAAGTTGCTCTCATTTTTTATTTTTTTTCAAAGCTGAATTAAATGGTTTAACTGAATTAACTGAAAAACTGGATATAAGCTAAAACATGGTAATTGAAATTCATAACAGCCCATCTTTTTATCTATATACTAAATCCAAAAGCTAGATATCCTGATTTTGAATTACCAAATAAAAAAGAATTTATCCAGGAATATATTAGAATTTATCCAGGAATAATTAGAATATATCCAGGCAGATTTCTCTCTTTTCTTCTTCTTCTTCCTCTTTTTTTTTTTTTTTTTTTTTTTTTTTTTTTTACTATTTATTATTTTTGATTTTGAAATTTCATGCAAAATGTTCTCTATTGAAGGATTGTTAATTAATTTATTAAAGTGTAAAAGTGCTAGAATGCTGATGAAATCAAGAAGTCATTAAAAATCTTAATATCAAAATACTGAAAAATATTGAAATAATTCTAATAGTGAGAATGTTTTCTTCTTATAGGGTTATACGATTAAAACTGTGTAGCAAATTTAGTTTGGAAAAGCTATAAAACTTGTCTTGTTATTTAAAATATTAAATATAAATTCTGTAATTAATTATACTTAATTAAAAATTATACTCTGGTTTGTAATTTTCTATTACATAATAGTATAATTTTTTCTTAAGTTTCTTGATGTAAATATTTTTCACTGTTAAGTACGACAGATCACACTATTTCTTTCAGATAGCGATTTTGCTTTGTCACCATTTATTGCATTACTGAATGAATGTGCAAACATTTTTATTAAAAACATATAAAGCTGAAAGTTTGTTATTGTATCTGTCCAGATTATTAGATTTTATCAAAAATTGCTACACTTATTAATAAGGACAAAATGTAACTAATGCTGTATTTTTTAGTTCAGTTGGATAATTAAGGGCCGTTTTGCTTCGTTCATAGCAGAAATCGAAGTGAGGTAGCAAAACAACAGCGAATCTTGAAAATAAGCAGAAACAGAATTCAGCGCCGGCACATGACGCACGCGCGAAATATGCAGGAAAGTGTGCTAGTTGCTCGTCGCCAGCTAGATGCTAGTGGGGTGTGAAGGAAGAATGACTTTAATCTGTACTGGTCCTACCGACAGTAGGGTAGTTTCCCAGACACCACTGCTGCTTCTCTCCTGCTATTGTTAGAAGCTGTCAGGGAAAAGAGCGATAAAGACTAGCTATGGCAGTCTGCACTCCTCTTTTTCATTCATAATCGTTCCCTCTTTCGTTCAAGATTCAAGGTAAACTGTTATCGGAGAATGATTTGTACTAGACGGTGAAGAGAAACATTTTTACAATCCTTATAAGATTTATTTCAAGATAGAAAAAGAGCAGAATTTCTAACGCATTTAAAATTGTAAATTTTGTTTTCTCCTTAATTATCTTTTACAAGTTTATAAAAATTAAATAAATAAACTAATTAATTAAATAATTCATAAATAAATTCATAAATATTAGAATAGCCCGGTGGTTGAATCTTTATTACTTTTTTAAAGTAAGCATTCAAATAAGAAATATAAAAATTCAAAATTTAAGAATTAAAAATTGTTCTTAGAAATTACACTATCCATCAAAATAAATAAAAAATGAAATGAATGAATAAATAAAATTAAAATGAATAACTATAACTAAATATCATCACCTTTTTATATTCCGAACACTTTGGTGAGGAAAATATTATAATCATGTCAAAAATCCAAAATTCAGATTTTGATGTTTCTATACGTTTCGAGGTCCCTTGAGTCCGTTTTCACTATTTTTGCGATGATGTATGTATGTGTGTGTGCATGTACGTGTGTATGTATGTGTGTATATATGTGTGTGTCTCTGTGAGTGAACACGCTAGCGTCTAAACGCTTTGTTCGAATAAGTTGAAAGTTGGTACATATATTGTAAGTCACCAAAGTACGAACCCTATTGATTTTGGTGAATCTATCGCTTATAGTTTTTTTACAGGGACACCAGGAAAAATTATTTATCATTAAGGCCTATTGGGCCAAATTTTTAAAAGTGTGATAGCGTCTAAACGTCTTTATTAATCTGAGCAAAAAATTTTTACACATGTTATAGGTCATAGTTGCATGAACTGTATAGATTTTGGTGAATTTAGCACTTACAATTTTTTTACAGGGGCACAAAGAAAAATTCTTTATCATTATGGCCTATGGGGCCAAATTTTTAAAAGTGTGATAGCGTCTAAATACCCCTAATCAAATATTTCTGCAATCTGCATAAAGAAAATCAAGATAAAATGGCAATTATTTGTAGAAAAAGAGCAGAATTTCTAACGCATTTAAAATTGTAAATATTGTTTTCTACAGAATTAACTTTTATAAGTTTATAAAAATTAAATAAATAAGTTAATTAAGTAAATAAACTAATTAATTAAATAAATAATTAGAATATTGAATGCAAATGTGGAAAAAATGTTTATTGATTTATTATCTTTAAATATGAACAGATATTACAATTTTTTAAATAAATTTAAGAATAATACATCAGTTAATGCAACTAAAATATGTCGTTTAAGAAAATATGATAAACTGTCATTATTTCATTATAAAACTTTAAAAAATAAAAGGATCGAAGGAAAATTTTATAGTAAAAAATAGAACTAACCTCTTACCGATTTTAATGAAACTTTGTATAATCATGTACAATTTCTGAAAAAATTACAGTAAGTGTCAAACATACTTGAAGGAGGGGGGGGGGCATAGGAAAATATACTTAATTTTTAAATTACCATTTTAGCGATTTTAATAATACATTACCACTTAATTTTTATGAAGATTACAATGAGTGTATTATATACCTTGGGGGGGGGGGGGGGGTAGATGGAAATAAAATATATTTTCCTTTAAAACACTCTATTATAGATTTAAACAAAAACTTTGTATAATAACATACAATTTGTGAAAAAAATCACAATAAGTATCAGACATACTTGGGGGGGGGGGGTTAAATACCGATTTTAATGACATATTCTATAGTTATCAATTGCTTTTTATGGAGATCTCAAAATGAGTGTATTATATATTTTGGAGGGGGGGGGGGAAGGGGGACGCAGATAGAAGTAAAATATATTATTCTTTAAACTGTCGCATTGTCGATTTAAAAAAAAAAAAAAAAAAAAACTTTGTATCTATGCAACTTTCTGCTTATGAAAAATTGCAATTGCAGTGAGTGTACACATATCTGGACGATTTGCTAAGGGGGGGGGGAGGGGGGCAGAGTGAAGAATTTTTTTTTTTTTATATCACCATGCTACCTACTTATATGAAACTTTGTACGACTATCATTTTTTATTTCCTTAAAATTATAGTGAAAGTTACCTATATTGAAGGGGGGAGGGGGAAAGGGGTAAATGAAAAATAAAATTTTCTTTTTAAACAACAGTTATTATCGTTTGTTTTATTGTTTTATTTACATTTTGTGTAAATACCAGTTAGTATTTATTAATGAAAAATTACAGGGAGGTGCGCAAAAATTCAATGTATGATTTAAATCTGTAAAAAAGTTATTGAAAATGAAATTTCTTCTTTTAATCTGTCTCTTTTGTCCACCTACCCCCACCCCCCACATAGAAATAAAAAAACTTACGCTCTCGTTGATGCTTAGCACGAGTTTTACAAGGAGAAATTCAGAAAAGTGCCCTTTTTTCCGCAATCCGGGAAAAAGGGCACTTTTCTTAAAT